>CAUYSK010008562.1:0-41238 GCA_963575035.1 Avahi laniger
AGCGAGACCCCGTCTCTACTAAAAATAGAAAGAAATTAATTGGACAGCTAAAAATATATATAGAAAAAATTAGCCGGGCATGGTGGCGCATGCCTGTAGTCCCAGGTACTCGGGAGGCTGAGACAGTAGGATTCCTTGAGCTCAGGAGTTTGCAGTTGCTGTGAGCTAGGCTGACGCCACGGCACTCACCCCAGGCAAGAGAGTGAGACTCTGTCTCAAAAAAAAAAGTTTAGCGACCTGAGGCACGGGGTGGGCCTGTGGTCCCGCCACTCTGGGGTGGAGGCAGGAGGATCACCGGAGCCAGGAGCTGGAGGGTGCGGTGAGCCGTGATCCTGCTATCGCGCCACTGCCGCACTCCAGCTGGGGCAACACGCGAGTCCCATCTCTTAAAAAAAAAAAAAAAACCAAAAGAAAAATGCTAGCTACCCACCTGAAATGGCAGTTTCTAAACTTAAGGGACAGTCAGCAGCTGTGGCTGCAGCGATGAGTCCTGGGCCCCCAGGGCACCCAATACACATGTCCCTGTGCCCCACGCAGAGGCCACCCTCCACAGCTGAGCAGCACCCACACTCGTCACTTCCAGGTGCTTCAAGCTGGCTTGCCGGGCCGTGGGTATCCACCCGCCCCTGGAGCTCTCCCACTACCAGATCAAGTTTGCAGCTACCGCCTTGTGTGACACTTCTGTGGCCACGGTGCACGTCACCAACTCCCACCTCAGCATGAACTCTCTGACCCACTCCATGCCCCGCATCAGCTCAGAGGACGCCTCCCCAGTGGGGCCAACATCTTTCGAGTTCCTGCTGCCCCCGGACTCACCGATCACCATCTCACCCTCAGTGGGGACTGTGTTGCCAGGAAAGGTGAGCGTGATCCCCATGGGTGGGCTGGGAGGTGAGGACTACAGGGTGCCTGGCTCTGCCCACCCTTACCACAGGGATCAACCCTACCCCTCATCCGACCCCAGCAGGGCCAAGGGAGGCTCTGTGGCCAGCAAGCCTGGGGCCAGGGGCCACCCACAGGTAGTGGGAAGAGGCCACAGTACCCTCCGCCTGCCTGACCCCAAGAGTCTGGGAGCACCCCCAGCTGCAGACCTGGCAAGCACCCAGTGGGGCCCCGGCTTTCCCTGATTCCCCAGCGGAGCAGAAAGCGCCTGGGCCTGGAAGGCAGGGCCTTAGGTGACAGCCGTTCTGGGGCCGCTGGGAGGACTAAGCAGATAGGGCACATGAAGGGGGTGCCTGGCTCCCAGCAGGATTTCTGCAAATACGATTATTTTAAATGCATTACATTAAATTGAGCACATGCTGCTCAAGTAACGCTTCTCACTGCCAGTGGGTCATGGTAGCTGGATTGTGGTTGCCGGCTCTTTCATCCCTGTCAGTCACCCGCACCTCTGCCTGCCGAGCTCTGTGTGCGGGTCTGTCTCGGAGGGACCTTCCCGTGGGAGCTGGCTGCAGAGGAGTGAAGAAAGGCGCTTTGGAAAGGCTGGTGTGTGCAGGACCCCACCCCTGAAGCCCCAGGGCTGGAAAGGAAGCCTCATTTCTCATGGGCGGTGGGCGGGGCTTTGTTCTCAGCCGACAGTAGGACCCCACCCCGCCAGGATGGGGGCTGGCCTGTGATACACTGCAGCCCACCCCCGCCTCCAGTGGGAGCACAGTGCTGGGCAGGGCAGGGCTCCAGGGGCTCCCAGGGGCGGGGGTGGCAAACCAGGGCCCATGGCCACGTGTCCTGCTTGTGCCCAGAGGTGCCTGGTCCAGGTAGCCTTCCGGCCCGTGCTGCCCGAGGAGCTGATCCAGCAGGAGGCCCTTCAGATCCTGAACAAAGAGATGGAGACCAAACACGTATGTGGGGCCCCAGGAAGAGAGGCATGGGCCCTGGACCCGGGAGGGGCTTGAGAGGATGTGGCGGTGCCAGGGCGTCCAGCGCTGTGGTGCCGCCATCGCCAGGAACAAGCTCTGCTGCCCTGGGGCACTTGGGGCCAGGGTGCCGAGCTGGTGCGGGCTCTGCTAGCGCATTGCGGGCGTCAAGCTGTATCCAAGAAGTTTAAAACTTTTCTCGCCAAGACACTTCCCTCTTGAAAAGAGGTCCTGAAGGCAGCACCAGGCGGCAGGGACCCGGGGTGGGCTTTGGAGGGTGGGCGTCCAGCCCCCGGCACCGGTCAGCAGACAACAAAGGCCAGCAGCGGGTAGAGGGCAAGTCCACTTCTCACAGTCACCAGGGCTGGCACGCGGCAGCGGCCACACCAATGTGGGCCTGCAGCAAGGAGTGTCCTGCCCTGGAACAGACCCCGCGGGGCCTGCCCTGGAGAGGCGCCACGTCCTGGAGGTTCCTCTTAAGCACCTGTGGCTTTTGCGGCTTTTACGGCGCACCCACGTGAAAGCTTGCCTTCGGCCTGCTGGCAGGGTGGCGTGGTGCGGGGAAAGGCAGCAAGGGTGAGGACCCTGGTTCTGGTGGGCTCTTCACCCTTCTTTGTGCCTCAGTTTCCCCATGGGTGAAGGCAGGCGCTGGAGTTGCTGAGCAGCCCTGGGGGTTCTGAGCGCTGGGGCCTCAGGTGCCCTCTGGACACCCATTTGTCTCCATCGTTTAACCCCTTCTGTAGCTGCCTCCACTGCTCAGGGAGCCAGTAGGTCTTGGGGTCCCCGTTCAACCCAAACTGGGGGCTCCCGAGGTTCCCGCACTCACCGTCAGCCCAGGTCTGCCTGGCTGGGCCCAGAGAAGCCTCAGGAGGCAGTCTTGGTGCTGCTGGGCCCGGAGCGGTGCTGCTGGGGCCACCCCACAGCCGAGCTCCTGCTCACAGTTTGGAAAGGACACGGTCACCCAGAGGAGGGACCTGTGCAGACAGTGCTTTTCCATACTTCGGCTGCAGAACCGGGACCATCCTCTCCAGGTCTCCACCCACCCCAGTCTGGAGCTGCAGGAGCAACAGCTCAAGGCCAGGTGGGCTGGGAAGGGCTGCCCCCCGCTGCCCTCCGGGCCTCTCTGGTAGGACCCACTCGGCCTGTGGAGACGCCCCACCCCAGACTGCCTGGAGCTTCACTGGCCCACGCAGCTAAGTCCAGGGCTGACGGCTTCAGATACGGCCGGACCCAGACACTGCCTTCCTAGACACCTGCCCACCCCATTCCCCTGGGCCTGGTGTCTCCGTGAACAGCCTTGCTCCACCGGCAGAGGAAGGCTGCCCTGACTCCCGCCTTCCCAGGGTATGAGCGCTGATGGGCTTGGGCTACTTGCCAGTGCTGTACCCAAACACACAGGCCCAGAAACAGCTCTCTAGCTAGGTGCCAAAGGCGCTTGTTCCTCCGCCCACCCCACCCCCGGGCTGCACAGCACCCTGAGTGGTGAGGCGGCCTCTACAGGGGCCAGACCAGGGTGGGACAGCCAGCTTGTCAGACAAACCTGGGGCAGCCATCACCTGGGACCTGGTGTGGCCCCAGCCTGCTGCCCCTTACCTCTCCGGCCTTCCCAGGAGAGGCCACTCTGTGCCCAGGGCTCTAGGGGGCAGGTGTGGCCGTGCGGACCCCTCATGGAGGGTGGGGGAGGTCTGATCCCACGCTGAAGAGCCCAGGGCAGGACCTCGGGTTGGCGCTGCATGGCCAGGGGCAAGGTGGGGGAGGGTGTGAGTGCACTTTGCCGGCTTCGTTTCAGCTCCAACAGGTACCAGGCTGCCCAGGCCTCCCTGGCTAGAGCTTTCCAGGGGAAGTTTGACAAGTTTGTGGTCCCCTGTGTCATTGCCAGTGGTGACATCAAAGACAGAAAGGGATCAGAACCCCTGAGCTTCAGGTGCGAGTGCTCTGGCCAGGATGGGGCATGGTTGGCTGCAAACCCAGCGTCCCTCCTCCACCACTGCTCAGACCCGGGGCCCAGAGGGCACGGGCTCCCCACCCTGCCCTCACTGTGCCCTTGTCCCACTCCCAGCCCCCACAACACCCTGTACCTGGAGCTGTGGTGTCCAACAGTGGCACCATCTGTCGTGGTGACATCCGAAAAAGGCAAGACCGTCTTTGACTTCGGCGATGTTGCCATAGGTGAGTCCTGATTGGGCCCGGACACTCAGCTCCCCCACGCACACCCCAGGGCTGTCTCTTGGGACCTGGGGGCTGTCACCTGACTCTCCTGCCCCATTTCAGGACACAGCAGCATGAAGAAGATCTCCATCCAGAACATCTCCCCGGAGGACCTTGCTGTATCCTGTCCACACGCAGCTTGGGCAGCTTACAGGGTGGGGTGGGGGCCTGGTATGGGGCTGTGGCAGAGCCCAGAGGGGTCGGTGTCCCCTCCTTGACACTGAACTCAGGTGGGGTTCTCAGTGCTGGACCCCAACGGCCCCTTTGTCCTGCTGAACCCTTCCAGCAAGCTGCACACAGGCGAGACACAGGTCCTGGTGCTGTCCTTCTCTCCCCGCGAGAGCATCCTGGTGAGCCCCAGGCCCGCCCCAGGTGACCCTGCAGCCCTGAGCTCCCTAGGCCACAGGGCCAAGGTGTTGTCCAGGGCCAGAGGCTGCCGTGTGCTCAGGCCCAGAACTGACCACACCTGGGTCTGCCGGCAGCCCGTCCCCGGCCCTCACTCTCGCCGGCAAGTAAGCAGAGGGGAGGGAGCTCCGTGCTGTCAGCTCCCGTGTGCGTGAACCAAAATGCCTCTGACAGTCAGCTGCTCCTCGCTAAGGGACGTGGTCTCCCTAGGCTCAGGAAACACTGGACATCATCACCAAGAGAGGCACGCTCACCCTCACCCTCACGGGCACCGGCATGGCATCCATGACCACATGCTCCATTGAAGGCGATGTCCTCAACATGGGCTACGTGATTGCCAGGGAGTCTGTCTCCTCGGGCTTCAAGGTGAAGCCCACCTCTGGGCCCTGGTGCCTGCCCCAGCTTCCCAGGAGGGCCTTCCACCTGAGGAGGGGTCTGCCCGGCCCTTCAGGGCACCCCACTGGTTGGGGAGCCAGTGGAGGCACAGACAGCCCCTCCATCCTACCGCCTCCGCTGCCCTCCCCAACAGGGGAACACAGGCCCTTGTTTCTGGGAAAGCTGGGATGTCCCCTGGCCTCTACCCCTTAGCCTCTCCGGTGCTCCTGCCCTTCTGCCCCAGGGCCTTTGCACAGTGCTCCCCTCCAGCAGCCCTTGGGCTTTGCTGCCTGAACACTCCTTTAGGGCCCCACTCAGGCACCCCGGAGGCAAGGGCTTGCAGAGCTCCCTGTCAAGGCCACACTGCCCGTGGCTCCCACGCCTGCTCGTGAGGGTGCCGGGCTCCGGGTGCCCCTCCTCTGAGTGTTACACCCTCCTGGGCTCCAGCAGCCCACAGAAGGATACCTGCCTCCTCACCTAGTGTAGGGCGGCCCTGGGAGCAGAGCCTGAGAAGGGTGCATTGAGGAGGGGTGCTCTCAGGAGGGGGAGCGAGGATGTGGGTTCAGCTAAGCCGGGCCTGAGTGTGACCTCAGAGGAGCTCTGGAGGACAGATGGCACCACAGAGCTGTCCCCACGTGCTGGGCAGGGAGCAGGCTGCCAGGCTGGTGAGGGGTTCCCGTGAGGCCGGGTGAGAGGAAGCGGTACCAACCCTTCAGCCAACTGCAGGAGTGCGTGTGTCACTGTGGGAGTCATGGGGATGGAGCTTAGACGCAGGAGGCCACCTGGATCCCCAGTCGGTGTGGCCAGTGGCAGGCGACCGCGTCATGGGCACTAACAACAGGAAGAGGGAAGCTGACCCTGCCACCAGGCCGGCCGGGCTAGTCCAGTGACTGGCGGCGGCTCTTGCAGCTGCAGAACAACTCCTCGCTCCACATCAAGTTCTCCATGCAGCTGGAGAGCCTCTGCGGCCGCAGGGGTGAGGCCCAGCAGCAGCTGCCGCAGTTCCTGGCCTCCCCCGCCCAGAGGACCCAGGTGGTCGGTGAGCGGGACGGGGGATGCAGGACCACGGGGCCAGGAGGGGCTGGGACGGGGCTGGGCAGAGAGCGACTGCGGTGGGGGAGGCTGGACACGCCGCCATCCACAGGCACTCAGAACTTCAGTGGCCAGAGTGTGTTCAGTGTGGCGCCCGTCAAGGGCATCATGGACCCAGGGAGAACACAGGACTTCACTGTGACCTTCAGCCCAGACCACGAGAGCCTCTACTTCTCCGACCGGCTCCGTGTGGTGCTCTTTGAAAAGGTGCGGCTCCGCAAGCCTGGCCCCTGGGCCCAGCTCCGACCCGGGGACGTCCCCCTTGTGTCCAGGAGCCCTGGACCCTCCCTAAGAGGCCCATCTGGAGGCCTCAAGCACTAGGCAGCCCTGAGCGCCGCACTGGGGGCGCTGTGTCAGGATCACCTGGTGGAGTGACCAGAGTCCAGGGTCCTATGGGGTCCCCACGCCCCTCTCCCAGAGCTGCCCCAGCCCCAAAGCTGCTGCACTTTTGTCCCCAGACGGTCTCCCACCAGATCCTCCTGAAGGGGGCCGCCCGAGAGCACATGATGTTTGTGGAGGGCGGAGACCCCCTGGACGTGCCTGTGGAGTCTCTGACGGTGGTCCCAGCGTTGGACCCCGAGCACAGAGAGGGTGAGCACCTCCAGGAGGGGGCCGTCAGAGGACCTCCCAGCACCCCTAGCCTCGCACCCAGCCCTGGCAGCAGAGGGCAGGCCCCAGCCCAGGCCCCTGAGCCCGGCGGGCGGCCACTGCAGCCACCCCCATTCCTGGGCACCTCCCCTCACTCCCCTGGCCATAGCCAACTCCCAGCCAGGCCCTCCCTCTCCAGACATGGAGGAGCTGAGGCCCATCCTCGTGACCCTGGACTACATCCAGTTTGACATAGACACGCCAGCCCCGCCTGCCACCCGGGAGCTGCAGGTGGGCTGTATCCGGACCACCCAGCTGTCTCCAAAGAAGGTGACCACAGCACTGCCCCTGGTAGCACCCTGACAGCCTCCTCAGCCTCCCCTACCCTGGCAGCCCCGGCCCCTCCGGGCCTTGCCCCTCTTGGGGCTTGTCTGTGACTTCTGCAGCAGCTGTGGGTGGGCGGCCTGCTGGTCAGAGCTGAGAAGGTGGGTGGAGCTGGGTACCCTCATCCCCCGTCCCCCTGCCCTGGGAGCAGCGCCTGGCCCGCCAGCCCCCAGCAGCCCTGTGCCCACAGACAGTCGAGTTCAGCCTGGACAGCATCGCGTCCCTGCAGCACAAGGGCTTCTCCATAGAGCCCTCCAGGGGCTCTGTGGAGCGCGGCCAATCCAAAACCATCAGCATCTCCTGGGTGCCGCCCGCCGACTTCGATGTAGGTGCCTACAGGCTCCAGGTCGGGGGGCCCTGGGAACACCAGAGGCTGGGGGTGCTGACACCCCCGCCCCACCCAGGGAAGGGATGGCTGTGGAGGGCCCCGGGGGGTGTGGTGGGCAGTGCAGCAGGGAAGATGACAGAGCTGCCAGGGATGCCCTGTGCTGAGGGTTCTCTCCCTCCCCTCTCCAGCCAGACCACCCACTCATGGTGTCAGCCCTGCTGCAGCTCAGAGGGGACATCAAGGAGACCTACAAGATCATCTTTGTAGCCCAGGTGGTGACCAGCCGCTGAGGCCACAGGAGCCTCTCCACACAGCACCATCGGCCCCTCCCGCCACCCTCAAAGCCCTCCCCAGGCTGTGGCCAGGCCGCACCACTGGGGCCCTGGGACCTGGGCATCCCCTGCTCAGCAGGTCCCAATGGGCAGCCTTCTGCATGGCCCGTGGCCACTTCCTGCTGCCCCGGACCCAGAGGGCCCAGGGTCCAAGAGCAACCCTCCCTGGACCTCACACCCAGCTGGCACAAAGTCAGTCCAGTCGCAGCCTGCCCCAGCCAGCCCCAGCCCCACCCATACCTGCGCAGCCTCTGGAGGCCCCAGGCAGAGCCACCCCCACAAGCCTGTCAATAAACTCTGTGAGCCAACACGGGGCTGCAGTGCGGGTCACGGCAAGGGCTCCACCAGAACAGGCACAGAGTGAAGGGTGGGCAGAGCCCTGGGAAAGCAGCCCTCCCCCGTGTGTGTGCACGCACACACACACACACACACACACCAGTCCATCAAACAACAGATTGCCTGGCAGAGCCTCCTGGAGGGTGGGAATCTTGCTGGACATCTGTGGGGGGACCACCCCAGTCCAAACACCAGGAGAGACCCCAAGCCCGGAGCACTAGGGAGAAGGGAGGAGGAGGTAGGGACTCCAAAGCCCAACAGGCCACTTAGACCCCCAGGCTCCTCCCAGTTCCAGGACCCCTGAGGACCCCAAGCAAGGGGTGAGTGAAGGTCAGGGTCCCAGCTCACTCACATGCTGCCCTCAGCCCAGCCAGGGTCTAGGGGGAGGCCCAGCTCCTGGGATTGGTTTCCCCTTGCCGGAGACGAGGCTGGGCTGGGCTTTCTGGGCCCCGACCCATCCTTCAAGGGAGAAGACAACCCCCAGCCCCCACCCACCACCTGCCAGCTCCTGTCCTCTGGAGTGTCTGTTGGATATGTCCCCACAGAGGCCACCCAGCCTGGCCCTGCCATCACTAGGCAGCCTTCCCTGGCCTGGCGGGGTGGAGGGTGGTGCACAGACCTCAGGGACACCCATCTGGAGCTGCCCACCCTCACCCTCACTTCTCAGTGCCTGTCCTTCCTGGAACCCGCCAAACTTGGAGCCAGTGCCACTGACCCTGGAGTGGCATTTTACAGGACTTCTGTCCAGTGAGCCTTGGAGGTGGCAGGCCCAAGTCCCTTGCTGGCCCCAGCTTGTTTCCTGCCAGATAGGAGGAAAAGGCAAAGTCACCAGGCCTCAGCCGGGCCTGGCCTCAGGACGAGGTGCTCCCTGGAGGGGATCATCCCTTGGGAAGGCCCTCTTCCAACCCCTGGCCTGGCTGTCCCGCTGGCAGGACCCTGGTACTCAGTGGCCTAGGCCCTACCAGGTCCTGCATGAGGGCAGAGCCTGCACCTTCTGAGCTCCAGGGAAGGCCCAGCTGGACTTGGGTCCATCCATGGCTTCCTCTCACTCCCACGCCAGGACCCCACAAGCAGCATAGCCAAGGCAGGAGCAAGGGTGGCCTGGAGCCCCCAGGGGAGGAGCAGGCACTTGGCAGAGGAGCCAAGCAGAGGAGACCTTGCCTTCAGGGGGTGAGGTCACTTCCCTTCCAGGGGGACACAGCAGCGCCCACACACTCCTAATAAGGGCGCGGCCCCTCCCCCGAACAAGACAGCCACCCTGCCCTTGCTACACTGACCACCAGACATCACATTTTGCTGCTGGTCTAGCGGGGACCCTGGCCGAGTGGGAGGAGGGCAAGGGTCGGAAGTCCAGGGTTCTCCCGGAAGAAGGGGCCCCGGCCTTCCCGGTCCCCAGGCTTGTGTAGGGCGCTGGGCCCCGAGGCCCTCGGGCTTTCCAAGAGTGTCTGCACCCAGCGGAGCCGGCGGCGGGGAGGGCCACGTCCAAACGTGGATGCAAGGCAGTGTTGCGGCCGCGGTGCCAGCTTAGTCCCAGCGGCCACGCCCGGCGCAGCCACCGCGCTCCCGACCAGCTCCATGGGCCGCCAAGCCGCGCAGCCCAACCGAAGACCGCCAGCTACGCCCGCAGCCCGCGACCTTGGGCCTGGGCGACGCGAGGGTGGGAGGGGATGGAACGGCGCTTCCACCAGACGCGCCCCCCCAGTGGGTGGGTCTCGAAGTGGGCTGGATCATGGGGGAGAGGACCAGAGGCTGTGGCAAGGCCTTGGTGAGCGTGGTTCTGTTGGGTGAGGTCAGCGGGTGGGGCGGGGCCGGGGGCAGGGGGGCGGTACAAGGGGCGGGGCTTGGTGTGGGCGGGGCAGGAGGGTGGGTGGGGCTCGATGTGGGGGCGGGGCCGGCGGGCCGGGCCCATAAAGCCGCGCGCCCGCTTCCGCGCCTCGCCGTTCGCAGAGCATGGCCCAGGAGCCCCCGGCCGCACGCGGGCTCCGGCGGCTGCTGCTGCTGCCACTCCTTCCGCTGCCGCTGCCGCTGCCGCAGGTGGGTCGGGCTGCGCAGTTCGGCTTCGCGGGGCGGGTCTGCGCTCAGGCCCCGCCCCCCGGCTCACCCCTGTCCCCGCAGGTGGCGCTGGGCTTCGCGAACAGCAGCTGCGACCCGTCGGACCAGTAAGTCGAGGGGAGGGAGCGGGGCCGGCCCCGCCCTGTGGGGAGGGCTGCGAGGTCTGCCGCGGGGCCCCGCTGCTCCAGGTGCCGCCGTCCCCGCAGGTGTCCGCCCCAGGCCCGCTGGAGCAGCCTGTGGCACGTGGGGTAAGTGGAGGCCGCGGCGCGGAGCCGCCAGTCCGACGGTTCCTTCTGGGGAGCTACCGGCCGAGTCCGCCAGATCCCCGCCACACCCGGCCACCTCGGCTGCCGCCTCCCCAGACGAATGGTGGGAAGGCGCTGGGCCCTGGTGGCCCAGAGCGCAACAGTTGCCCCGCAGCCTACACGCGCTTTCCCGCCCCTCCTGCCTGCCCTGCTTTCAGCACCGGTCACAGGGACTGTGCACTAGACCGGGGACAGCGTGTCCTGGGAGTGAGCCCAAGGCCACCCTGGCCAGCCCGGAGAGACAGCCAGGGCAAGCCCAGCGGCTGGAGGCCAGGGCAGGCCAGCTCCTCAGGCCAGGCTCTGGCCAGGGAGGTCTCCACGTGGACAGACATTCTCTGTTTTCTTATCCTGTTTGCTGTGCTGTCTTGGGTGGCTGGGCTGTGACTGTCCCAGGGTGCAGGTGCCCAGCAGCGAGGGTCACTCCAGCGGTAGGGCCTTGCTCCCTGCCCAGGCTGGTCCTGCTCGCTGTCCTCCTGCTGCTGCTGTGTGGGGTCACAGCCAGCTGTGTCCGATTCTGCTGCCTCCGGAAGCAGGCCCAGCCACATCTGTCACCAGCACAGCAGCCCTGTGACCTGACAATCATCCCTGTGGACAGCGACAGCCCTGTGCACAGCACTGTGACCTGTGAGTGGCTGGTGGCCCGCCTGCCGGGGAGTGGGGAGGTGGCAGGCGGGCGAATGTCAACCTATCTCCACAAACCCACTCTGGTTCCCTGCAGCCTACAGCTCCGTGCAGTACCCACTGGGCATGCGGCTGCCCCTGCCTTTTGGGGAGCTGGACCCTGACCCCATGGCCCCTCCTGCCTACAGCCTGTATGGCCCTGAGCTTCCACCCTCCTATGATGAGGCTGTCAAGATGGCCAAACCCAGAGAGGAAGAGCTGGTGTCCCCCCAGAAACCCAGCCTGCTCCCTGGGGCTTCAGGCCTAGAGAACACTCCAGGGCCCCAGGAGCCAGGCCTCCATACCCAACACTCCCACTGCAGCACTGGTGCCCTGTGAGGGAGGCAGGGGAGCACTCCTGGAGCCGTCGGACCAGAGCTGGAGTATGGGTGCTTGGAGCCACGGGGCCCCCAGCCTGCCCTCTATCCTTCCCCCAGGGAGACCTGCCGTCCTGCACGTTGCTGCAGCCCCAGCCTCGATGCTGTCGCCCCACTGGCCACCCCCCAGGCAGGCTGCTGCTTTCAGCCCCAGCCCCGGGCCCAGCCCCAGTGGGCCTGAGCCTCAAGAGCTCAAGGGCAGCTGTGACATCTGCATCTTTTTAGAGCGAGAATAAAGTTTGTATTTAAGTGGCCTGTGCCTATGTGGGAAGAGCTCTGGGGCTCCGGGGCTCCAGGAAGGGCCCCCAGGCAGCCAAGCCCCAGTGCAAGCCGGCAGGGTGAGCATGTGGTCCTCGGCCTGTGCCCAGTCTGGCCTCCAGCCTGCTGTTTGGAGCCCAGAGCTGGGCAGTGGATGGTGCCAGGTGTCGCAGCAGCAGTGACTGGGGCCTGTGCCCAGGCTGCCCTGGAGAGCCCTTTCCTTCCTCCAGCCCCACGCCGTTGCCACCTCTCCCCTCCAGGCTGGGGACAGTGAAGCACACATGAGCCAGGCTGGAGCATTTATTTGACACGAGCCGGGTGGGGTGGGGTGGGTGGGCAGCGGTCTTCCCTGGGCAGGGCTTCCACGGCCCCAGCAGCTGCTCCTATTGGACCAGCTTGAAGGACTCTCCGGTCATCATGGCCACAGACTCTGGAGGCAGAGGGTGGGTCAGCACCTGCCCTGCAGGCGCCCGCTCCCAGGCTACGCTCACTCACCCTCGTAGTCAATGGTGCCGTCCCTGTCCTTGTCGGCCTCCTTCATCATCTGCTCCGCTTCCACTTCATTGAGGGGCTCCCCCGCGTTCGTGAGCACGTACCTGCGGGTCCGGCACTGAGCCACCGGCCTGCCCACCCTCCCAGCCTGCTGCCCAGCCCGCGCTCTACTTGAGCGTGTTCCAGTCGATGTAGCTCTTGCCCTCCTTGTCGAAGATGCGGCAGGCTGCCCGCAGCTCACTCTCCTGGTTCTGTGCCTTCTCGTAGTAAATCCCCAACAGGGCCAGGAAGCCGTCGCAGTTGAAGAACCCTTTGTCTGCAAGGAGCCCGAGTGAGGCAGGGTGGGCCCCCACCCTGCACACACCAGCCCAGGCCGCCCAGCGCCACTCACTGTCTCTGTCCACGTCCTTGGCCATGGAGGCCAGCTCTCTCTTGGTGGAGATGATGCCCAGCAGGCTCATGAGGCGCTCCAGCTCCCCCGTCTTCACCTCCCCATTGCCCTCCTCATCAGACATCTCGAAGACCCCCTTGTACTGCTTGATCTGCTCCGCGGACAGGCTCTCCGTCTGCAGAGGACACCATGCAGGCCACACCAGGGCCCCTGTGCCTCCTCTGTCCAGGGGAGGGTTGGAGGCACCCCTCCCTACCCATCTGCTTGGCCACCCTTCAAGGCAAGCGGTTAAAAGAGGAGGCCCCAACCCGGAGCATGCTCCAGGACAAGGTGACAGCTCTCCAGGATGAGCAGGGCTCTGCCAGGTAGCTTAAAGGGGCAGAGGTGAGCAAGGCGGAGCCCGGTGTGGGGGCGCAGGCCAGCCATGTGGGGAGCAGTATGGGGAGGGGCCTGGCCCAGGCCAGAGCGAAATCTCCCAGGAATTGGCTTCCAGGTCTGCGCATAGCCAGGGCTTGCGAGATGGCCTGTTTGGCACCCTGGGGGACAGTGCAGCATCTGGCCACCCCTACCTGCCACCACTGTGGCAGTGGGTCTACGAGCCAGCTTTCAGAGAGGGCTGCTCCAGCGTGACCCCAGAATGAGGGCAGTGTCGGCAGCCACAGGGCTCAGTCCCTTCCTGCCCAGGCTGCCTGAGCTCCCTCCTCAGGCCCTGGAGAGGCCCTCGCACCCCCAGGCGCCAGCTCTAGCATTCCCCAGCTTCTCCTGCACTAGGTGCTACTGCCAGATCCAGCTAGACCCACCCAGCCCACTGGAGGCTCCACCAGGCACAGGGAGCAGCTTTATCATGTTTGTGGCTGGCTGGAGAGGGCAGATGCTGCAGGGCTGTGGCACAGGCTGCTGCAGGCAGTGGTGGCAGCCGAGTTTTAGCTGGCCCAGCTGCCCAGGGTCCCTGGGGTCCAGATTCAAAGAGCCTTTTATGTGTGGGAAATCCTGCCGGCCCTATTTTGGGACAGGCTTTCTGCCCTTCTCCACAGAGCCCCTTCCTGGCCCTCCTTGGCCTGGGTCCCCTCACCCTGAACATGGCGCTGGGGCCTCACACGCAGTCCCCCACCTCTCCCTCTTCACTGCGCCACCCTCTGACTCTGCCCTCCTGCTGCTCTACGTGGGGCCCTTGCCCCAGGATGTCACCGAACACTGTGACACTTCTTGTTGGGGGCCCACACTGGCCAGTTGGTACCCGTGACCTGAGCTAGGTGCCCTCCCATCCCCGTGGGCCCAGGCCCAGCGCCAGCACTTCACAAATACCCTCTAAAGACAGGTTAAATGAACAGTTGCGTTAGGGACCCTCTGGCCACCTTGCACACAAGGGCTGAGGGTCTACAGTTCAGGCAGGGACCACTGGACATGGGCTGGGGTGAGGGGGTCAGAGCAGACAGGACCTGGGGGCCGGGCTGCCCTCTGGGAGGCCAGGCGTGGTCGGGGGCTATTCTAGGATTTCTCAGGGAAACCTGACCTCCCTTCCACTCAGAGCAGCAAGGCTGGCTCCTATGGGAGCCATGTGCCCAGGCTGGTTGGTGACAAGGCGCCACAACAGCACACAGACCCTTTGCGTACACACCCGCACACATGCGCTCACTCTGCAGACACACACCGACCCCTCCCTGCCTGGATCCGACTGCCCACAGGGCAGTTTCCCAAAGCTGTGGCCCAGGCCTCCTTGCCCCTGCCAGGCAGTGGGCGTGAGGTTTGCGGTTGCAGGTCTTGGCCATCTTGGGCTGAGGGGCTCTTGCGGCCCTTCCGGCCCCTCCGGCCCCTACCCAGCTCCCCGCAGTCCTTGGCACGGCCCTCAGGTCATACCCCCACACACCTGTTCCCCCCAGCCCCTTGACTGCCTGATGGGTCCAAACAGGTGAGGCACCCCGTGTCCCTTGCCAGCCCTCTGCCTGCCACAGGATGCTTCCCGCTGAGGCCAGGCCAGCTGCTGAGGCTGCAAGATCTGTGCTGACGGGGCAGGCCAGCGTCATGGGCACCGGGTCAGCAGGGGCAGGGGCTGGAGGAGAAGCTGGCTCTGGGTTTGATGGGGTGGAGGGGTGGCCCTGCACCTCCACCCTGGCCGCTCTCTGGCCTTGGTTTCTCCCCGGGCCAGGGCAGGGGACTATTCATGCACTGAACACCTTCCCCAAGGTCACAGGATGGAGGGAGTCAGCACCCAGACCTGCCCACCCTGGAGTCCTGGCCCGGGGTCCTCAGGTGGAAGCTGGCCAGGTTGCAGAAAGGGGCCCTGCACCGGCCACCTGGCCCTGAGCGACCCACAAGACAACGCTCACCTGCCCGTTGCTCACAGCCGCTGGAAAACAGGCTCTGCCTCCTGCACCCCCAGACCTCTAACTTCTGATATTCCCGGCTGTGGCCCTGAAGGTTCCGGACTCCTGGTGGCTTCACAGTTGAAGCTCACAGCTGGGTTAGAGCAGAGGCAGCGCTCCCCACCCTGACGCTCCAGAGATGGGATGGAGCAGCGTGTGGCCACGGCCACGGCGGGCGCTGTCCTCCCTGCCTGCTCCTGCCCACTCCCCGGACCCCAAGAAGGGCAGGTCCCCCTGGTCCCCACCACAGCCCTCTCCTCTCGGGCTGGCTGACCTCCGCGTGGCCTCTGGACGCCCCATGTACACCTAGGACCTGTGACCACCCCATCATTATTTTCCTGCTCATGTCTCTTCTAATCACTGTTAGGAAAAAAATGAGAGGGAAGCCCTGGAGCCACTCGCGTGCCACTCTAACCACCTCTGCGTGCGCAGCACAGCTGTGCCGGCCGTGTGCACTTCGCTGTGCAGCAGATCTCTAGAACGTTTTCATTGTGCGGAGCTAAACCTCTGTGCCCATTAAACACTAACTCCCTCTCCTACCTACCCCCGGCCCTGGCAGCTGCCTTTCCACCTTCTGTTTCTGAGCATCGACGACTTTAGATACCTCGCATCCGTGGGATTGTGCGGTGTGCGTCTTCTTGTGACTGGCTTCTTTCATTGAGCCCAGTGTCTTCAAGGCTCATTCCTGTTGTAGGGTGTAATGAGCTTCCTTCTTTTTTAAAGCCAAGTAACATTCCATTGCACGAGCGGGTCACCTGCTGAGGGACACGGCTCCCAGCTGCTGCAGCACCGCACGCCTGTCCCCGGCCACCAGCCCCAGTCACACCAGCCGACCTTAAAATAACTCCCTCCTCTCCACGTGTGAGAGATGTGTGCATATTACAGACACAGGCGCATGCACACATGCACGTACACATGTCTGCATATGTAGAGATACACACATCCTCCTGTTTCTCTGGAGAACCCAGACTCCTACAGAGGGTCCCCAGACGGTGGGGACCACAGGAGCAGTGTGTTCCAGGTGCCTGGGCAACCTGTGTGCCAACTCCCTGGGCAGTTCTACCCACCGCAGGACGTGCCATGCCATGTGTTCTCTGGACGGGTCTGGACAGGGTCACCGGCACCCGAGGAGTATGGCTGAACTCGCAGGCTGACAGCACAGGCCCGACTGGGTGAGAGACCGTGTGTGCAGCAAGGAGACCTGTGACCCCTTCCTGGAGAAGAGGAGACCCACGGACATCGCCACCACCACTGGGGGGCCCCAGCGAGCAGACACACCCACCGACACGCACACACACCTGCACATGCGCACGTGTGGCTCCAAGGTGGCCTCAGCAGCAGACCCACCTCCATGAGTCGCAGCCGTGGCCCAGGTGGGACTCAGGCTCCCGCGGATCCTACTGCCCTTCCTGTCCTGGGGGCTGACTCCTAGTGCACAGCTCCTATCCCAGACTACATCCGGGTTCAGCTTCTGGGGGTCCTGAGCTGTGACAAGACAGGTATTGATGATGGACCCCTCGCCGCCCACCTGAACGAGCACCACTCGGGCAGGGCACATGTCCCCGTGTGGTCACCTGTTCCAGCTGGAGGGCGGAGGAGGGTTAGGGGTAGGGTGGCTGCTGCCAGTCAGCTACAAACAGGAGTGGGGGGAGCCAGCCAGGTGCGAATGCAGGTGTGAGCGCTGGGGGCCGCTCTGGTTTCACGCAGCTTCTCTGCTCTCTATCCACAAGTCAGGGTAGGACGTCGGGAGTGTCGTCTCCCACAATTTGAATCTCATTCTTCTGCAGGCTTGCTCCCCTTTCCTCATGATACTCCCACCCCCAAAGTGGGAAGAGCCCCCAAGGCCACATTTGTTCCACCAGGACCTCCAGCTGCCTACAGCATAACCCAGGGCCCCTGACGCGGCTGCGGCACCTGGCGGGGCAGGGCCCGGGGCTCCCTCTCGGGCTGGGCATGAGCTCGGCAGGAGAGACTCTGCACACACCTGCGGGCCACCATGCTGGGGTTGCTCCAGGCAGTGGCTGAGGGTACTGAGCCTCCTGCCTGTCACCTGCTCCGTCCTTCTCCTCTCCAGCCCCTCACAGGGCTTGTCTCAGGGTCTGCTCATGGGAGCCCAGCCTGCACAGGGGGTGCGAAGTGAAACCCAAATTTACACCACCAGACCACACACGGCAGGAGGGGCCAGGAGCTAACAGGCCTGAGATTCCGCACTGTCCGGGAGACGGCTAGGGACAATGATTTAGGCTTAAAATGTCATGTGACACTTTTAAGGTAACCATGAAAATAATTGAAACAGGTTACATAACCTCCACACCAAAAAAGAAAATGTAGGCCGGGCGTGGTGGCTCACGCCTGTAATCCTAGCTCTCTGGGAGGCCGAGGTGGCGGATTGTTTGAGCTCAGGAGTTCGAGACCAGCCTGAGCAAGAGCGAGACCCCGTCTCTACTAAAAATAGAAAGAAATTAATCGGACAACTAAAAATATATAGAAAAAAATGAGCCGGGCATGGTGGCACATGCTTGTAGTCCCAGCTCCTCGGGAGGCTGAGGCAGGAGGATCGCCTGAGTCCAGGAGTTTGCAGTTGCTGTGAGCTAGGCTGATGCCATTGCATTCTAGCCCAGGCAACAGAGCCAGACCCTGTCTCAAAAGGAAAAAAAAAAAAAAAAAACAATGACAAAAATAAACAATCCATTTTTTCCCTTTTGTTTAATTAATTTTTTGGGGCGCGGGCGACAGAGTCTCGCTCTATTGCCCAGGTGAGTGCTGTGGCGTCAGCCTAGCTCATAGCAACCTCGAACTCCTGCGCTCAAGCGATCCTCCTGCCTGAGCCTCCCGAGTAGCTGGGACTACAGGCATGCGCCACCATGCCCGGCTCATTTTTTTCTATATATTTTTAGTTGTCCGATTAATTTCTTTCTATTTTTAGTAGAGACGGGGTCTCGCTCTTGCTCAGGCTGGTCTCGAACTCCTGAGCTCAAACAATCTGCCTGCCTCGGCCTCCCAGCGCTACCAACTTTTGAAAGGGCAAAGACCTTAGGCATTTCTCCAGAGAAGATAAACAGCGGGCACAGGAGCACATGGAAAGATGTTCATCATCACTGACCATTAGGGAAATGCGAGTCAAAACCGCTTCACACTGGCTACTGTCCAGAAGGAAAGAACTAGACAGTGAGTGCTGGGGAAGACGCAGAGAAACTGGAACCCTCGTGTATCGTAGATGGGAATTCACCTTGTTTCTCTTACTACCTTTTGGGGTCGTGCCGCCAGGAATTGGAGCTGGGCCCCTGTGGAAACCAGTGTGGCAGTTCCTTGAAAAATTAAACAGAATTACGATATGATCCAGCAATCCCACTGCAGGGTATAATCCAAAAGAATTGAAACCGAGGTTTCAGATATCTGTACACTGATTACAGCTCTATTCCTAATAGCTAAAACGTGGAAGCAACCCAGTGTCCGTCAACAGACAAATGGATAGACAGATGTAGAATATTATTCAGCCTTAAAAAGGAATGAAATTCCGACACACGCTACAACACGGATGAACCTTGAGGACATCAAGCCCAGTGAAATAAACCAGACACAAAAGGACAAACACCGCATGATTACACCCATATGAGGTTCCCAGAGTAGCCAAATTCCTAGAGACAGGAGGCAGAGTGGTGGGTGCCTGGGGGAGGGGGAGTGAGTGTCTCATGGGGACAGCGTTTCAGTTTGGGAAGATGCAAAGTTCTGGAGATGACGGTGGTCGTCGCACGGCAACGTGAATGTGCTTAATGCCCCTGAACTGTGCACTTACAGATAGCTGAGATGGTAAACTTTACGTTATGTATATTTTACTAGAACAAAAAATATATGAGTATTTGTTAGTCCATATTAATATAAACAAATGACTGAACTAATAAATAAATAGAAGAGTCAAATCTGTGTGGAAGGATTCCAAATAATTTATGTGGCTATTCCACTCTCGAGGGGAGCGAAACCCTCGACTTCTCTATTGCGGCTGCGCATAGTGACTTCCTTCCCGAGAGCAGAGTGAGGCAGGGAGGGTCGCGGAGTGTGTGACCTCTGCCAGGAGATGGTGGCCAACGCCAGCCGTGAGGAGCTGTGTGCCGAGCTCACTCCCTTGCCATGATGCGATGAAACATCACTGTACCCCTGTGGCCTTCCTCCCAAAAACCAATAAGCCCAGCTAATCACGACGAACACACCGGAACATTCCAGCAGGATGCTACATTCTACAAAATACCTGACCAACACTCCTCAAAATCGTTAAAGCCACAGAAAACAAGACTCAGAAACGGCCCCAGCCAAGAGGGGCCCACTGAGGGGCCCACTGAGGCCGGACAGCTAAGTGTGGAGCCTTGTGGGATCCCGGAAAGAGAAAGGGCATTGGGTAAAAATGAAGGAAATCAAATAAAACATGGACTTCAGTTAATACCCACGTGTCAATATTGGTTGATTAATTGTGGCCAACACAGCAGCCAATGTAAGTTGTCGATAAGGGAGAGTGAGTGTGGGCTGCGAGGGAATTCTCCACGCTCCCTTAGCAATTTTTCCATAATCAAAAACTGTTCTAGAAATAAAATTTACTTTAAAAAGTAAATCCAAATATTTCAGTAATCCAGAGAAAACAATCACCCCCTAAAAAGCAGATTGTCAGACTGGGTTAACAATCCAAATCCAAGCGCCTATTAATACAAGACGCGACCTTCAAGGGTACAGAGAGGCAGCAGGTGAACAGGCGGACCCAGGGCTGGGGCGCCGGGGGCCTGGCCGTCAGGGGCTCTTGGGGACCTTTTATAAGGGTGTCATGGGGCATCGTCTGCCGAGTCCGGGGTTGCGGCCTCACAACAATCCTTTGCGAGCATCCCTGGGTGAGGCCTAAGACTGCACCCGGCGTTTCTCTCTTTGCCAGATCTTTGCTTCTCGTGTGACCTGTGTGTGGGTCAGCGGGTCGGCTCGTGCAGAAGCCGGTACTGCAGACTGCGCCACGTCTGCGGGGCGGCGGTCCGCGGGCCTGGCCTCGGCCGTCCGGCCCCGCCCAGCCTCCGCCCCAAGCCCGGCCCCGCCCCGTCTCCGCCTCGCCCAGCCCAGCCGGAGGCGCCGCCGCCTGCGCCCGCTCCGCGTCCCCACCAGGCGGCGGTCGAGAGCCGCGAGGAGCGGGCGGGCCTGGTGTCGCGTCGGACGGGGGGAGGGGCGGGCGGTGCCGGCGGCCCGGGCGGGGCTCGGAGCCCAGTGACCCTCCCCGCCTCCCTGGCTCTCCGTCCTCGCTTCGCAACCCTCCGCTTCTCCCGTCACTTTCGGGCGCCCACGCTGTGGGGACGCAGGCACAAGCGCCCCTTCGCCCGGCAGAGAGCAGCCCAACCGCTGGCCGGTGCTCAGGCCACAGCAGGCCCGTTCGGGGCCCTCCCTCCCTTGTCCTTTTCCGTCGTTTTCGAAGGTGACAAGAGCAGGTCATTTTGTCCAAATGCAGCAAGAGTCTCAGGCCTCCCGGCGTCTCTGTGGGGCACCCGGCCAGGCCGAGCAGGAGCCTCTGTACCCACCGGGCTGCTGCCTGCCGTGCAGAGGGGCGGTGTTTCCGGAGGTGGCCCTCGCAGGAGGGTCTGGCACTGCCAGCCCTCGGGGGAGCCCTGGCTTGGGCAGCACCTGCCGCCTGAGAGGTGCAGGTCTGGTGGCTGGGCAGGTGGGCCTCAGGGTGCCCAGCAGGCTCCCAGCTGGGGTTGGCTCAGAGCCCCTCACTCCTGCCACCCTCTGCAGGGGCAGGGGGATTCCTCCCCATGTTCTCTTTCAGAGGTGGGGCACCTCAGTGCCCACCCAAGGCCTGACCCCCGTGGTCCCCAGGGGCTGCTGGAGGGACCACAGGCGGGACAGACAGACTCTTAGAGGTCTGACTGGCAGGCTGGGCCAATCCACAGGGAACCCTGGGGCAGGCCTGGGTACAAGTCCCCGGGGCCGTACAGCCAGCACAGCCAGTCTCAGGCCAGCGTCACAGCGAGAGGCTTCAGGGACCTCAGCTCCAGGCAGCCACCCCTGGCAGCTGCCCCTCGTGCTTGGTCAAGCCCACTGTTTTCCAAAACAGCCAGCACCTGCAGGCCCAGCCTTCCCAGGAGGGACAGCCTGGTGGCATTTAGGGACTCCCTGCTCTACCCTGCACTCCTCCTGCTTGGGATCCTCTCCCACCTCCCTGGGCTCAAGCCCCCAGGTCTCCCCACCCACCTCCTGGCCATCTGGACCCTACTTCAGGCCCTGGCTGGCCACCAGGTCCCCTCCACCCCTCACCGCCCTGCTTTAGGTACACCTTGCGTCATCTCCCAAGTGGCAGGTGCCTGAGCCGCAGGGACAGCATTCTAGACAAACAGCCCTCAGGCTCCTGGGGCACTCCCGGGAGAGGACTGTGCCTTCAGAGTCGAGGTCCTGCCAGCCAGGCTCAGGGCTGAGCCCCTGAGGGTGCTGCGTGGGGCGCCTGGGAGTGGCCCTACAGAAGGGCAGGAGTAGGGTGCCCAGCCTGAGTGTGAAATGCCTGCTGGACGTGGCTTAATTGCAGCCGGGCAGCTGGCGGCAGGTGGGGGCAGGAGAGGGCAGTGACCCAGTGACTGCCTCCATTGCTGTCCCTGCCGGCCCGGCCCCCAGCTCCCTGGGTGCCCACCTCCACTCCAGAAGGTGCTGGCCTGCACTTGGGTCCTAGTGGGGGTCTCAGGGAGATTCCATGGGCCTGATGGGCTGGGCTCCTGCATGGGGCAAGGGGACAGCTGGTGAGGGAGGCAGGCTCGGCGGGCAGGAGGGGCCAGTCAGCTGCCCCAGGCAGGGAGGGGACGGGAAGGAGGCAAGTGTCAGGGGCCAGGTCCTTCCTGCTCCAGGTCTGAAGAGTGACCTGAAATCTGGCACCAGGTGTGGAATGGAAGTATGAGGCCTAGCAGGGTTGGGCATGTGGGGCCCCCAGGGAGTGACACCTGCCATCCGCCCCATCTCCCCCCCCGCCCCCCGCCCCTGCTGCCAAGAGCTCAGCATGGCCATCTTTATTCAGTGCCTGTCCTGGGAGGGGGGGGTCTCTGCTCCACTGACAACCATAGCGGTCCCAGGAACTGCGTGGGAGGGGCTGGGGGCTGCGGAGTGGTGGCAGGAGTGAAGGGTGGGCCCAGGCAGAGTCCTCCTTGCCTTGCCTGCGGTGTCCTCAGACTGGCATTCAAGGCCTCTGTGAGGTGGCCTTGCTCCCTAGCACCCAGCCCTTCCTGTCTCCGGGCCCAGCTCTAGGACCCTGCAGCTCCCAGGCAGGGACCCACTCATGCCTGGTCCCCAGTGCCCAGGCCACACCAACACAGGGTGGCAAAGTGCCTGCCTCTTTCTGGTGACACGGGTTCCTCCCGGGGGTCACCCCGATTGTGCTTGTGCTGGGCTCCAGGACAGGCGCCTCCCTGCCCAGCCCCCCAGCCTGGGAAGCCCCTGATGTTGCACATTCTCGAGTCTCCCAGCAGAGGCCTGTGATTTCCAGGACCCCAGAGTGGGCGTGCCTCTCGCACCACCCCCAGAGCTTCAGCCCCTACCAAGGGCTGGCCTGGTGGAGACCTCCCACCACCCCCATGCCCCGCCCAGGCCAGGCTCCTCCTGCCCACCTGCCCCTGGGAGCCCCCTTCCTCTTGCAGGGACATTGGCAGCCCCAGGACAGGCCTCAGCTACGCATGCTCCCACCGTGTGCCCCTGCACACCCTCCCCAGGCCCGCTGGTCCGAGGCAATATCTAATAAAGTTCTCAGACTGGAAAGGTCCATAAACAGCACACCCTCTCCCATCCCCAACCAGAGCAGCCACCCCCGGCTGCCCATCCTTGTCCGGCTCTGCTGCCCAGGTGCTTCGACAACACCTGAGTGAGCCTAACTTCTCTTGTTCTCATCCCTGTGCCCTCGCAGGTCCTGCTGCTCAAGGACACCCGGCCCGTCCGGCCTTCCCCAACTGCCCCACCCTCCCTGCTCTTCCCAGCCCCATGCGACGACGTTCTCTGCTCACCAGCCAGAGGGGGTCATGCCCTGCTCAGGACCTCCGGTGTCTCTTGTCACATGCCTGGCGTGTGTCCCCTCACTGCACAGGCCTGCTGCAAGTGACCACCGCCGCCAGCCGCCTCCACTGCGTTGGACTGGAAGGGCTGAGACACCACCCTGCCATCCGGGCACCATCCTATGGCCTCCCCTTTAAATTTATCTTTTTTTAAAAAGTAGGCGATGGGTGCTAGTGGCCTATTTTGCAGGAAGAGCAAAGCTGATCCTCAAATTCATGTGGAATTGCAAGGCCCTGAATAACAGGAATAATCTTGAAAACGAACAAGTCAAAGCACTTGCACTCCTGGGTTCAAAACTCACTGCCAACCGCCGTGCTCCAGACTGCATGGGACAGGCGCAGACACAGACCAATGGGTGGGACGGAGAGCCCAGAACAAGCACTCACGCATCTGAGCAACCGCGTTCAGCAAAGGGTGCCGAGACCATGGGTGGGGAAGAGCCGTGTGTTCAGCAAGCGCTGCTGGGTAGCCACGTGCAGGAGTGAAGCTGGACCCTGCCTCGTACATACGAGAATTAACCTGAAATGGATCAAGTATCTAAATTCAAGAGCCAAAACTATGTAACTCTTAGAAGAAAACACAGGCGCAACTGTTCACGGGCTTAGACTTGGCAGTGATCTCTGAGCTGCACGCGCACGGGCAACAGAAACCTCGTCGGAATAAAACTCTGCGCGTCAAAGGACACAATCGGAGCGTGAAAAGACAACCCATAGAATGGAGGAAAGCGTTGCAAATCATACATCTGATAAGAGCCTAGAATTCTGAATATACAAGGGATTCTTAAAACTCAACAAAAAACAACCCAATTCAAAAATGGGCAAAGGATTTGAATAGACATTTTTCTGAAGATGGCAGAAGACAGCCAACAAGCACCTGGAAAGATGCTCAAGATGACTTGCATTTCCCTAATCTTTAGGGAAATGCAAGTCAGAGCCACGGTGCAATATCACCTCACACCCACTTGGAATGGATATTATTTTTTTAAAAAAAGAAAATAACAAGTATTGATCAGGATGTAGAGAAACTGGACACTTCCTACACCGCAGGGCTGGGCTGGGATGTGAAACGGCGTCGCTGCTGCGGGGAACAGTCCAGTGGGTCCTCCACATGTTCACCGTGAAACTGTCACGCGACCCGGTAGTCCCGCTCCTGGGCGGACGCCCCAAAACACTGAAAACGGACGTCCGAGCACACGCGAGTACAAGGATGTGCCCAGCAGCATCTTTCCTAACAGTCGAGAGGGGGAAACAACCTAAATATCCACGGACGAGTGAATGGATAAAACGCGGCACGTACATGCAGTCGCGCAGCGCAGAGAGGAGCAGAGCGCTCACGCGTGTTACCACATGCACGAACCTCGAGCACTGTGCCACGCCAGACACAGACGGCCACACGCTGTGCAATTCCACTTACACGAGGCACCTGGTGTGGTCAGACTCACAGAGACAGAGGCAGGACAGGGGCTCCTAGGGCTGTGGGGGGGTGGGGGCGACTGCTGCTGGCTGTGGGTTCCTCGGGGCGACGGAAATGTTCGGGAGCTAGACAGGGGGACAGCAGCACGACATTATGAATGCACGAAATGCCACTGAATAGTACACTCGGAAATAGTTAAAACAGTACATTTTCTGCATATTTTACCACCATTTTTTTCAAAAGTGGCTTATAAGGCAGAACCCCATGTCGGGGAGCCAGTGAGTGGCCGGAAGTACTCGAGGGTCCCCTCTCCTGGCAAGGAAGGGAGGAAGTCCCTCGCAGAAACCTCTGTGTCCTGAGCTGAGCTGGGCGGGGCTGGGAGAGCGGGTGGGACCTTCTCCCCAAGGCACGAGGCCGAGTCCCCGACCACTTCGCAGGCAGTGTCGGTGTTGAGGGGTCTTCCTGCTGGACAGCCTGAGGGCAGACCAAGCGCCCAAGTGCAGTTAGGACAGTGATCAGGACATGGGCCCAGAGGAAAGGGTCATTCCTGCAGGTGTCCGGGTGCCAGGGCACGTGACCGTGGCAGCACTGGGGTGACGTGGCGGGGTGTGGCGACCTGTGGCTGGCGCGGCACTTTCGCCTGTGAGTGGCTGCAGAGCGGGGGGCAGCTCTGGCTTGTGTGGCTGTGAGGACCTGTGTCCCTTCTCCTTGTGCACCCCCTTGTCCTGAGAGCCTCCACCAGGTCAGTCCCCGGCCTCCAGAAAGGCTCTTCTTCAGCCGCCTGCCCACTGGAAATGGCCTCGGGCTGCTTCCTAGGGGTGGAAGGGCAGTTCCGGGGCACACAGGGTAGGCTCTGGGTCCATCCTTGGGCTGCCCCTTACCTCGCAGGGCCCCAGACAGTGAGCAGGGGGCTGGGGAAGGCTTTGCCCTCAGCAGCCATCCTGCCAACACTCGGCCAGGCACCTTGGGGGCCTGGCCCTCACGGAAACTTAGCGGCTGGCCCCCCAGCCTGCTGGCAGCGCAGGTGCGAGCTGTTTACCTGGAAGGTGTCAGAGGAGCCGAGCCGGTGTGCCATCCTTGGGGACCTGAATCCCCAGAACAGCCAGCGCTCCTGATCCCCAGGCAGGGCCCGGCAGCTGGGGGCCAGGGCTGGACCAGTGTCCCGCCCGTGACAAGTGAGCATGACCAGAGGCCCTCTTGGCCCCTGCCCATGTCTGCATTGGGAACTGGGGGACGGAGGAACGTGTGGGCTGCTCCCATGCTCGGGGGGCAGAGGGGGCTGAGAGTAGGGAGGCTCAGAAACCCTGCACTGGCCTGTGGCTACCGAGCCAGAGTGGCCCATTTGTGGGGTGTGTGTCCCTACTCCCGGCCCCAGGGACCCCTCCCCCAGCACACCCAGGCGGGTAGGTGGCACCTCAGGCCAGAAGGATTAGCCAGGCCGGGGAGGAGAAAGTTGGGGACCCCAGAAGGGGTCTTGAGGACTCAGAGCCCCAAGGTTTGGCTGGGGTGACTGCCCTTGGGCCAGCCCTCCTCAGCACCCCGGGCCCCATCCACTGGGCTCCCTCTGAGACCTCTCCCCCTCTCTGGGCACTGAGGCACTGTGTCCCTGTTTGCTCATGTCTCTGGTGTCTGCCTTGGCAACCTCATGCTCTCGTGTCTGTGTAGGTGTCAGGGTCTGGGTGCCGGCCGCTCTGACCCTTGGTCTCTCTGGGTCTTTGGGTCTCTGCACCAGCTTCCCACCTCCTCTCAGTCTCGACATTCTCAGCCCAGGATGTGTGCAGGGCATCGTGCCAGCAGCACTCCCCGGCCTGAGGATGCCGGTGACCTGTAGGAGGGGGAGGTGGAGAGCCCCACAGAGAACAATTGCAGTCTCCTGGCCAAGGTTGCCGCCCAGGCCAGGGCAGGAAATGCTGACATCCCTGAGAGTCGGTGGACCTGGTGATGGGTGGAACCCCTCAGTGCCCTGCCCAGAAGATGCCCCCAGCATGCCCCGGGGTGGGGCGTGGCGAGGCCCAGCCTGTAGCATCCCGTTCTACCCTCCGCATCTACCTTTAGGCTCGAGCAGCCAAGGGCTGGGGCCACCTGACCTCGTGAGGAGGGGCAGGCCGTGGGCTTGTGTTTCTCCCCACTGGACACTTTGAGGAGCCAGTGTCTCAGAGCTGCCCTGGGGCAGGCCTCGCCCAGGTCTCCCTCTTAGCCCTGAAGTCAGGCCAGGGCCCCCCAAACTGAGCCAGAGCGGAAGACACCAGTCAAACCTACCTTCGGCCTAGAACCCAACAACCAACAGAGGCCTTTACAAGTAGCTCAGCTATTGCTCAGCCAGGAGGGAGGTGGGGACATCTGTGTTCTTTCTTCTGCCCAGTAGCGTCTGCCCTCCAGTGCCAGCCCCTGCCTTCGTGCTGAGGCTGTGTTAGCCTAGCAGAGCTGCTAACTGCAGCCCCTGCACTCCCTGCCGCCAGGGGCACGCGAAATCTGGGCAAAGCCTTTCAGAATCTTCTTGGGATCTTCCGAACATCGTGACTGCCGAGCTGGGGCGACAGGAAAGCAAGGCTTGGAGTAACCATCTCCCCACTAGGCAGAGAGAGCAGGTACCCCAGGGGGAAACAGAAGCATGGGCGGGCACGGGGAGAGCCCAGCAGCCTCACTGAAAGCCTGGATCCAGCTGTGCCTGAAGCCCAAACGTCTGCTCACGGACTCCTGTTCACTGAGCCAGTCAACTGCTTTTTTTCCCATAAGCTGGTTTAAGCTTCTGCCACTTGCTACCCTGAATCCTGACTGATGGGACTCAAAAGTGTAGCGCGCGCACACACGCATGCACACGCACAAGCACACGCGCGCATGGCTTTTGGGTCTACAGGCCGGGGATATGGCTCTTCCAGCTCATGGTCACATCTTCTCCATTAGAGAGGTTTGCTTTAAACCAAAGGCCCCTGAAGAAGGATGGGGTTGAAAAGCCCCTTGTTAGGGTACACGTGTGGCACCCAGGGCCACTGGGTGGAGCCAAGATTTCTTTCAGTCTCTACACGAGCAGTTCCAGGGTTTTGCAGTGAGACCCTCTGGCCCCACCACAAGACCCCAGGAGGAAGGTGGATTCTCCTGTTACCTGCGTTGAGGGGAGGCAACGGCCATGCGGGGCCTTCGCTGGAGCTGGTGGTCTGAGCTACATCAGGGGGTCTCAGCCCAGCTGGGCCCCTGAGCCTTCCCTGGGCTTTCTGGCCCAACCCTTGGGGGAGGGGAAACCTCCCCCCCCCAAATGCATCTGCTCACCTGCCGGTGAGTCACCCACCTCTCCCTCCTGCACCCCTTACCTAGCACTCCCTGACTCCCCATGGCCCCCTGGGTGTGCTGTCCCCGCCATGAGGGATGTCCAGCTCATGGCCAAAGGTGGTGACCAGGAGGGTCGGGGCAGGGAGTGCGGTGGGGTCTGGGACCAGTCGGGGGAGGCTGGGGTCCTTCTGAGGTCTGCTGGTGGCGAGGGGGCCACTGCCAGCTTCCTCCCCAGGCCCAGGACGCTCCGCCAGGCCCTGCGCTTGCTCTGCCTGCCCCACTGGCCTCCTGTGTCTCAGCAGGCACTCATCCACCAGGCGCCCACGAGGCTCGGCCCCACGTCCTGCTGGGCTCTGTGCCAGAGTCACCTCCTCATGGCTGCTCCCTGCAGGCCCCTACTAGACCCTCCAGCAGAGACGCTGGCTCTTGCGTGGCCCCGGGTGTGTGCTGGGAGGAGGAGAAGCCATGACCCCATTCCCTCACCAAACCCTGCCTTTGGCGCCTGCAGGAGCTAATTAGGGCTTTCTTCTTGATCACCTACATTCTGCATTCCTCGGCACTGCACGTGCTCCTCCTCTCCCTCCCTCCCTCCTTGCTGTCCGCGGAGACCTGGCAGGGCCAGCTCCCACTCACTGGAAGGCAAGGCGGGGACTGCGTGCAGAGAACCAGACAGATGCCCTCCGGGAGCCGGGAGCCAGGCAGGACAAAGGGGCTTCTGCAGGTGCCACTCCTGCCCCGCCCTTGCACTGGAGGGAAATCCAGACACGTCCCCTGCCGCCCTGAGACCCTTCAAAACCTGCCTGGATCACACCACACCTAGGGTACCGCCAGGATGGTGCAGTGGGTCCTGGTCACATGGACAGATTGTTTGAATAATTCAGATTTAAAAAGACCTACTTTCCCGTTAGGCCATTTCCTGCTAAACAGCAGGTGGGGGTGGGGCATCTGAGAGATACCTTGGTGCTCCCTGGGTTTTAAAAAAGGCTGGCACACAGCCGGGCACCGGGGCAGCCACCTCCACCCTGGGGCCCAGCTCGGCCTGGCAGCCACCCACTGGCCAGACCCAGGCCGGGCACAGCTGACTGGGTGTGGGTGTGGACCCAGGACTCTGGCTGATGGCTAAGATCCTTTCGGATGGGAGTGTCCCTGGGAAGTTCCTGGCCAAGCATGGGCTGTCCCTGATTTTTGCCCCAGTATGGAGAGGGCTGGGTGGCAGGTGGGGCCCAAAAAATATAAGAGGCCTGGGCTGAAGGGCGTGGAGCGTGGAGGCAGGGCGGGGAGGGCAGGGTCCAGGGTCCTTCAGCTCCTGTGAGGTACAGAGGGGACAGCTGTCCCTTATCTCCAGGGAGGGACCCTGGCTGCAAGCTGGGAGCTCCTGGGGGTTCCTAGTGAGTGATCAAGGGCCAGGGCCAGAGGTCCCTGCTGCCCAGGGACTGTGCACGTCAGAGGGGCATGAGGCCAGGCGGGCAGCTCAAGGCTGCAGCCAGGGCTCTGGGAATAAGAGCCTAGGCCCCCTGCTCCTTCCCTCCTTCCTTCCCCTCAACTTTGCCCTCACACCCATCCGTAAACACATAAATGAGGATTTCTGCCCAGGCCATGGGGCAAGTTCCAGGGAAGGCCTGCCCCTACCCTGAAGACCTACAGATTAGCTGGAGGTGCTAGGGCTGCACTCCAAAACCTCAGAAGGCTGAGGCAGGCACTGGCCTGTTGTCCTCATGTGTGTCCCTGGCTGTGCCCAGGGATGGGCCCAACTAGGCCCATGGTGGCCTGTGGGGCCAGAGATCCCCGGGTCCCAACCCTGCCACTGCTCAGTCTGGTGCCCACCCCTCCCAGGCTCCTCCATGGCCTTGGGCCAGCTGTGCAGGGGCCCAGCGTGGCAGGTGGGGATTCTGAGGGTGCTCCAGGCAGCCCGCCATCCCACAGCAGCAGGGAGGTCTCTGCAGAGATGAGCGGCCCCTTGCCACTTGGGCCACCCCACTGCTGCCACCCTCTCCGCTTTACTGTCACTCCTCCAGTCCTGGGCTCAGGTGGGCGCTGCAGGCTGGCATCAGGTCTGCTGGATTCTGGTGGCTGCCTCTGGCCCTCAGAGTCTGGGACCCAGCTGCCAACGCCAGAACATTTGTCCCTCTGTCTTTCCATTGTCCCCTGGCCCTTGGTGTGCCCCACACTCCACCCTTGCTCTCCCTGTGGGACCCTGGTGCCCACGACTCTCCTGGACGTCCTGCCACTCACGTTCCTCGTCCAGGCCACAGTGACTGTTCTGGCCCTCCCCAATCTCCCCCTCCAGGCTCTGGTTCCTGCACTGGGTCGCGACCCTCTTAGAACACAGAGCCTGAGGACCCCTGTGGGCCCGATGCTATTCTGGGCAGGTGGAACAGCAGGTAAAGGTGGGCGTCACAGGGCTCCCGCTGCAGGAGAGAGAGGCTGGCAAGGTAGCCTGGGAATGACCCATGCAAGAGATGTAGCCAGGCACACGGACGGGGCACGCTGGGGAGATGTCTCTGTGGAGGTGACCTGAACTCCATGAGGTTGTGGGGAGACCCTCCTGGGCATGTGAAGCCACAAGGACAAAAGCCGGCACAAGGAATGCAGTAGCCTCGGGAGCACTGAGGGGCCAGTGTCTGGACAGTGAAGAGGGCAGGAGGGGCCTGGACGCCATGGGGAGGCTGGGGAAGTGGCCGCTGTCAGTGTCTGCAAGCAAGGAGTGACGATGGCAATAGTGCAGTTCTCGCTCAGCTGAGCAGGGCAGGCGCTCTGTGGGGTGGAGGGCTTGGTGGCCCCCTGGAGGTCAGAGTCCACCCGGGGTTGAGGGGACTGGCATAGGCTGGGGCGGCAGCGATGGTGGGAGACTGGTGATACTGGGAAACGACTGGAGCCGGGTTCCTCACTCCCAAAGCAGGAGGTCACTCCTCTGGAAGGAGCCCCGCAGTGCTTGCTGGGCACTGGAGAAACCGTGTAAACTCATGGTGCTCAGTAATGCTACAGACGAAGGTGTCCACGTAACTGTGTGGGCACACACATATGCACGTGGGCACATGTGTTTTCTTGCTCTGTCTGCCGAAGGGGACCAGAAGCAAGGACACGCAGTAGCAATGAGCACACCAGAGCCGGGGCCTGGCCTCTACACGCCACTCTCCACACAGGGACCAGGGCGCCCAGGAGAACCGCAAGCTCAGGCGGGCGGGGAGAGCACAAGGATGGGGACGTGTCTGTGCCCTCCAGGAAGGACCCAGGGAGGGAGTGAAGGTGTGGGTTCCTGGGGTGTCTGGAGGAGGAGCAGGGAGGGACTCAGGGAGGGTGGCTGCCATGGATGTGTGGAAGCCACACTGATCCGTCTGCTTTCTCACACACACACACACACACACACACACACACACACACACAGACAGCAGAAGTTGTCCAGGTTGCAGAGGGACTTGGGGTGGAAGGTCGCCCCCTGACAGTGGTGTCCCTGGGTTTCTCTCCAGCCCCCTTCTGCCACTGAAGCACCAGGGTAGGGGGCAGGCGGGCAGCGGGTCTTAGGAGCCTGGGCCGACCGGGCTGCTGTAACTGGGAGCCAGGCCCCACTTGGAAGACTGGCCCTGGGTGCCGAGGCAGGCTCCTCTGCTGACATTCCAGAGGTTTGTGAACATCTGGCCGCCTTGGCCTCCTTCCCCTTCCTCACTTGAGGGCTTTCAGTGCTCGGCTGTCCCCTGGGTCTACCATGGGGCCTCCTGGCAGGCTCACGCCTACCCCCCCCCCACTGCCCCGGTGGTGGCCGTTCCCTACCCAGGAGTGCCTGGATTCCACCCGAGCACCTCGTCCCCACCACGGAGACCACGCACACCTGTGCCCTGCCTGCTGCCTGAGCTCGCAGCAGCCACCAGCTGGGAAGCCTCTCGCACCCTCAGGGGCCCCTGCTCCCGCCAGGCCCTGGGGGCCTCCCCAGGTAGAGCCCACGGCCAGCTGTCCCTACTCCCACCCCCTATACCTGCAGGGCCCACCGCCCGCTGTCCCCTACCTCCCCTCCCAGAAGAGCCCACCGCCCGCTGTCCCCCATCCCCGGTCCAGTCCTCGCAAGGCTGGACCGCGCGGGCGGTCCCCGGAGCTGGGGTCCCCAGGGCTGCGGATCGGCCCCTTTAAGCCGCTTGCGCACGCGCTCGGGGCCTGCAGGAGAGAGAACGAGCGCGCCCGTGTGTCCGTCGAGCCGTGCGTGCGCGCGCGGCGTGCGGCGTGCGCGGTGACGCGAGCGCGTGGGGTTTCCTGAGGCTGCGGGCAGGGGCCCGCCGCGCCCATCCCGATGGCTGGAGGCGTCTGAGGGGCGGACGGAGGCGGCGGCGGGAGCGGGCGGCGAGCAGGGCGCGGGGCCGGGAGTGGAGCAGCCGCCGCGGCGGGACCGGACCGAGCCTCGCCGGCGCGCACCTGCTCGCAGAGCGCGCAGCGCGGCCCGAGCGCGACGACCTCCCGGGCGGCGGTGTGGGCGCGTCAGGCCGCGACGAGGGCGCCGAGGTGAGCGCGGCCCGCCCGACCCGACCCGACCCCAGCGCCTCCGTCCCGGCGCCCCGGTCCCGGCGCCCTGCGCCCGGTCCCGGCGGGGCCCCCGCCCCGTCCCCCGCCCCGCCCCCACCGCCGCTGCCGGACGGGCCGCGTCTTCCTGCCCCGCCCGGGTGGGGCGGGCGGCGTCCCGGGGCCGGGGCGGGCGGCGGGCGGCGGGCGCCCGTCTGCGCGGCGGGGCGTCCGGGGGACGCGGCGCGGCGCCGGCCTACGTGGGAAGCCGGACGTGGCGCTCTGGCCGCGGCCGCGAGAACAAAGGCCGGCCGCGGGCTGCAGGCGGGGCGGTGTCGGCGGCCGGGCCCCCGCGCTGCGGTCCCCCGCGGGCTACTCTGCAGGTCAGGCTGTGGGGGGCGGGCGGCGCGGGGCGGGGGACAAAGCGGCGCCCAGGGACAGCGCCGGGAGGGGACGGCGGTTCGGGCGGCCGCGGGGGCGGCCGCGCCGTGGCCTCCCTGTCCACTGCGGGCTCGGCCGAGCCTGCGACCCGCGCATCGGCGGCTCCCGGGGCTGCGCGGGCCGGGTCGGCGACCGGAGAATGAATGGGCCGGGCGGCCGCGGCCAAGATGGCGCTGCCTTTGTGGCTCCCGCCGCCGGGTCCGTCCGCGCCGCCGGCCGACGTGGGCACGGGGCGGAAGCGGCGCGATGGCCGGAGTCTTCCGTCGCGACGGGTTTTGCGGAGGGCAGCGGGGCGCGGAGCGGGGTGGGGACTCCTGCTGAAAATCCCACGGGGTGCGGCGGGGCACTGGGCTTTTTCACAGTCTTCTGTATTTTTTCTTGTGAATCGATAGTTGGTTCAAAAGGTATTTAAACATTTGCCATGTCCTGTGAATTACCTGGTTAGTGTGCAGGGACAGTGCCAGCTTCATCAGTTAGGGTTGTGAGATGTATTTACTGGAGGAAAACACCGATGTAAGAATTTGTATTTTGGGAGGGGGGAACTGGGGGACATTTACCGTTAAGTACAATACTGGGCTTATGGGCAGATCGTGTAGCAATCTTAGCCTGCAGTTTGGGTTTGGAAAGCATTAGTGGTTGCTTTGTATTTTCGTTTTGCTGTCCGATGACCGCAGCCTCAAATAATATTTGGTGATTATGCTGTTGCTTATGAGATTAAGAAAATATGTAGGTTATTTTTCATGATTAGCAAGTAAATGAAAGTGTTACTTTCGTGAAAACTTCCAGTGAACTCTAGATACTAGATAAGGTCTTTAGAGCTAGCGTTATTATTGACAAGGTTTCTGCATCAGTTATTTTCTGATTTGAAGCTGTAGTGTTTTCGGGGAAGAAGGAACCCTTTATTTGAAAGTAAGGTATTTTCATGCTGTTGAGGTATAGTCTGTACTGGATTCTTCTGGAAGGTATATATTGCAAAAAGAAAGTGAATAGGCAGTTCCTTTTTTGCTTCCTAACACTGGGTGTGTGGCTGGGGATGGAGCTGGTGCCGCCGACGTGGAGACAGGTCTGGGAGCCTCTGCACGGCAGAACTGGGTGGTAGCTTTTGGCCTGATTTATTATAAGGCAGAACTTTCTCATATCAGAACTGTTCAGAAAGGGACTGCAACCGGAGGGTTCAGAGGCTTAGCCTGTGAATCTGGGGTGGGGCTGGGGAGGGGCCGGCCTGCAAGTGATTCCAGGATTATGTGCTTTTGGTTTCACAGTCATTTTAAGTGCTACAAATTTTTCTTACAGATTCAGAGTTTGGAAAACCAATGTGAAGTTTTGTGGTTGTGCCTGTGCTCATTCTCAGTTACCCTTGCTTGGCAGTGCCCACCACAGTAACTGCGCTGCCGGGTCATCTCGAGTGGCCCAGGGTCAGGATTATTCTTTTGGAGGAAATTGTTCCGAAGTGAAGTTTTGAAACAGAATTGACACTTAAGTGGGCACATCTACTGGACAAAAGCTATTCCTATATGAATTTATAACAGCTGTGTTTGTGTCATCAGACAGGACGTAAGCAGAGTACCCTTTAATGATATCTTTAAAAAGATTTTTTTGTTGATATCCTCAGTTATTTTGGGCTTTTTGGGGGCTGGGGTTGAAGCAAATTTTCTCAGATTTAATTCTGATCTCAAAAGAGATTCAGAAGGCTACAGAATAGCAGTGGGGGGTGTTACAAAAAAAGGCTACAGCATAATGTCTTTTTTTTAAAAGAGTAAAACCTTTTAAAATTTTTTTCATGTTTAGTGACTTTTTATTTCAAAGCTTATATCATGTAGGTAGATTAATGTTGACCACTTGAGAAATGGATGGCTGACTTTATGAGGAGTTAATTTATTTCTCAAAGGAGGTGGTGTAACATCCTGTAAAAATACCAAAGCTTTGTTCTGTTTTTGTGTTGTTGTTTTGCTTTGCTAAAAATTTCTCTCCGTTGGTTTTATTTTTTGTCTTTTGGTCCACTGGTTTTAATGGAAAAGTTGTAGCTGAAAGTAACTTTGAGAAAGGGGTAAAAATCTTCAGGGTGTCTCTGGATTTACCATCAGTTGACTTTGTAGGTAATACTTACTTTAATGCATAACGTTGATTTCATTCTAGAAGTACAGTATTGGCATGCATTATGGTTTCATCATTGGATTGTTTTTCTCTGCTAAAAAGATCTGGCTCATGTTGGTCTCTAAATTGGATTAAAATCTTACTGTCTGTGGACTTTGGCTGTAGCATTAGTGGATTGGTAATAGATATTCTCAGGTTTTTTTTTTTAATCTGAGCTTGACCATATGGCGCATGCCATTTCATTTTGAAACCCCTGTTTAGTGTAAGTCTCATAAGACATGAAACAAAAATTTTTAGAAATTTTTTAACTCTGGTTTAAATTCTGATTTCAGATTTGCATTTGTTGAATGGTTGGAGAAATTATGAAGTAGGCAGTTCAGTTGTTTGGTTTAGTGAACATAGAATAAGGAGATAAAAGAACAAATATTAAATTGAAACCATCAGAAATGATTTACAAAACTGCAGTGTTTAACATTATTAAAAGAAAAAGTAGCCCAGATACATATGGGGAGAGTGTGTTTGTATGTGGGGGAGAGGGGGGAGAGAGAAAAGTCACATTAACTGTTCTGGAAAAGGAATGGAACACCACTTCTTTTTAAAGCTATGAGCTTTGTTCCAGAACTCTCATTTAAGAAATAAAGACCATGCATTTGAGTTGGCCTGTGGATTAGTGGAATGCTGGAAGCTTTTTTTAAACCTTTTAGCCTTCTTGTGGCAGTGCCTACCCATGGGTGGCCATGCTAGTCAGTGGAAATTACTGCTGGCCTCCAATGGTAGAAGAACTTTCTATTTTATAGAGTAGTGTTGGTTTCTCTTTTCTTTTTTAAAAGATTAAGTGAAAGTATTTCCTTATTTGTCTTCTTAAATTAGAATTCTGAGAAAGAGCCATTTTTTTTCTTTTCATTTTTTTGAGACAGGGTCTTACTCTGTTTCTGGGCTAGAGTGCAGTGGCATCATCATAGTTCACTGCAACCTCAAACTCCTGGGCTCAAGGGATCCTCCTGGCTCAGCTTCCTGAGTAGCTGGGACTACAGGTTCGCACCACCATGCCCAGCTAAGTTTTTCTGTTTTTTTGTAAAGATGGGGGTCACACTATTACCCAGGCTGGTCTGAAACTCCTGGCCTCAAGCAGTCCTCCTGCCTTGGCCTGCCAGAGTGCTAGGATTATAAGCATGAGCCACTGTACCCGGTCAAGAGCCATTTTTAAAAGCTTACTGATTTAAAAGATCAAATCAAAATTATCTAAGGTAATTCTTAGGTCAAACCTATTTTGCTGTTGGTAAAAGATTATTATGATTTAATAATTAGTTGCTCCAAGCTTAGCATTTTATCAAAAGGAAAAAACTTTGTTTTAATTCATTAACCTGTTAGAATTGGAATACTAAGGGCGTTGGTGGAATATATTCTTGTTTGTGGGTTATTGTGTCTTCATGTGTATCTGTGTGATTGTCTCCTGACTGGGTTCTGTGATACTTAGAAACTACATTCCCTATGTGGATTACAGATACTCAACTAACTACATGTTCAAATGTTGTAGTTAATAAAGGTTAAAAACAATTCTGGACACTTTCTAATTAGATGAGCGTGTCGAATTGTCTACAGTAGGTTTCAGAAAATTTGTCATAGGAATTTTAAAATAATTCCTAAATTCTAGGGAGGGAGAGAAATTCACTTGTTTCCAAAAGGATTGGCACTGAGTTAGAACCCAGCTCTCTCACCTAAGGAGCTGGTTTGACAGTGTTAGGTGTTCTGTGTCTGTTTCCTTATCTGTGAAACAAACACCCTGGAGCCTCCTTCCTAGGATGGTGGTGAGGATTAAGGCAGTAAGCGTGTGGGGAGCACTCAGAACGGTGCTCCATGCAAGGGCCATGTTCCTGTTGCGAGTGCCTTGCTTTGTAAAAATTTCTTTTACTGTGGCAACAAATAGTTATAAGACAACTTATTGAGAGATTTGTCACCTGTTTACTGCCTCTCTACTAAATCTTTTGTCATATTCTTATCTATTCTTGAAAGGCTTTCTTTATAGGATAATTTGGAACCTATACCTCATTTTGAAAACTAGTAAGCTTTATGTTTTTATTTTAGAGGATTCCTTTGCTCCCTTTATGATGCTGGATTTTTTGGGATTTCACCAAAATTTGTTGGTGTCCCTTGATTTGCTGACTAGTGACAGTAATAAATACTTTCATATATTCCCACAAATACTGTAACTGGAAACTTGTTTAAGAAATGCTCACTCAGCACCTTCTCTACTGGGAACTGAGGCTCTAAGTTGTAGTAGTAGGGACATGGTTTAGGACCTTGCTGAGTTTGTATTCCAATGGGGAACCTGACACGTGGGTACAGAGGGGAGGACAGTGGATCCCAGGGACACCTGACCTGTTAGAGTTTAGTGACAGTTTCTGAGAGGTTTTTACTGTAAAGTTGAGACCTGAATTGGAGTCTTTCTGGCAGGCAGGTGAGGGTAGAGGGGGGGAGAAAGAGTGTTGCAGGCTAAGTAGATGATGTGAGTGTTTTTCATACAGCACCCAGATGGTCTCCTTCACCTGCCATGTGTCTCCAGCACCAGAGCAGTGTCTGTGACAGGTACTAGTAAGCATGTATCGAAGAGCAGGGCTCATCCAGGGACTGAATGGACGCCAAAAGGTTGGAGCCTTGGTAAAACACTTGAACTTCTATCTTGAGGGCTCCAGGAGGCCTTTGAGGGGTTTTTAGGAGATTGACTTGATGAGGACCATCCCTTGGCAGTTGAGCTCAGGGGAGGGCGGGAGGGAGGGGATGTCAGCTGGGCATCAGTTGGGAAGCTGGCATGGGAGGGACGGGTCTGGGCCAGGCTGGTGCGGCTGGGGATTGAGGAGACCTGATGGCTGGATGTCAGGGGAGAGGTGGAGAGAAAGATGTGGACGACCACATGTTTCTGTCCTGCACATCTGGGCAGTGGTGGCTGGTGGGGGACTGTGTATGTTGGGTTTGAGGAGTGTCTGAAGCGTTCCTGTGCTCTGTGTTAAGGGTACAGCAGTCCTTACGCTTTCTCCTCCCCCTCTGTGGAAATCTCTCCTCCTAGACGTGTTAGCCGGTCCTCAGATCTGTTCACGGGTCCCTTCCTCGTCAGTCACCACCGTCTCACCCTGCTCTGCCTTCAGAGCCTGATGTCGATCTTCCTGCTTGCTCCAAGCTCGATGGAGACAGGCACAGGTTCACTGCAGTGTCACCCGCCCTAAAACGGTGCACAGCAAGCATTTGTTGAGTTAGTGATTTCTGGACTTGTGAGTGTGGAGCACCGGAGCAGAACTCTGGACGCAGGCAGGCCTGCGGGAGTTACCAGCGTTTGGGTGGGGACTGAAGTCTTGGGAGCAGCGATCACTTAGAACAGTGGCTCTCAAAGTGTGATCTGTGGGCCCCTGGGGGTTCCTGAGACCATTTCAAGGGTTCTTAGTTCACAGCTGTTTTCATATTAGGGCATTATCTGACTTTTTGCTGTGTTGAGGTTTCATTGATGGTACAGAAGCAATGGTGGGTAAAACTGCTAGCCCCTTAGCACAGCTGAGAGCTGTGGTCCCCACCAGTCAGAGCAGTCCTTGTCATAGTACTCATAATACTCTTCAACACCGCGAACCCACAGTGGGAAAAGTCCAATTTAACCTAATGTCCCTGATGAAGCAGTGAAAATTGATTTTATTAAGCCATAACCCTTGAGACCCCACCTTTCCACCATTTGGTGTGACGAAACGGGAAGTGGGCGTGTGAAGCACTGGAATCTAATCGCCATCTCCAGGACAAGTGGTCGTGCAGCTGTCTGAGTTGAAAGAATGGGTGACAGAAAACACTGTCTATTTAGATGTATATTTTCTCAGAAATGAGCCAAGTGACCAGATACTTCAAGGAAAATAACTGACACTATCGTTGGCAGTAATAAAATTTAAGCTTTCTAACAAAAATTTTGGAATACTTGATTCTGCTACCATGAGCTTGACAGCCTCTTAGGATTTAAAGACTTTTCTTCTGTGAACTTAATGTTTTCCAAGTGGCGTGTGCATGATGCTGCAAGCTCACAGATGGGTAAAAGATCTATTCAAAACACAAGAGTGAAGTGCAATGTCATAGAAAAGTTAATTGACATGGTTTCAGATTCCACATCAGACCTACTCTTTAAGAAATTGCTTGTTGAGTTTTGGTGTAGTATCAAAGAAGAATATCTACGATTATTTGAAAAGGCAGTAAAATTACTGTTTTCTTTCTCAACTAAATATCTGTGTGAGGCTGAATTTTCCTCACAGCTTTCAGCTAAAACCATGTATTGCAGCAGACTGAGTGCAGAAGCAGATGTGGGAAGCCAGCTCTCTGTTGTTGGAGCAGACAGTAGAGAGAGATGCTGAAGGTAAAATAGGGCTTCTTACCCAATTACTTTCCTTGGAAAATAGTTACTTTTCATAAAAATGTTATCCATGGTAACATGTAATGGGCTTGTTACTTTCAGATGTTTTAATAAATGTTTTAAAACATCTGTTTTAATTTCTAACGTAATATAATAAATATCAATAGATCTAACCCTCGTAAACAAAAGCCCTGGGGTCTTCAGTAGTCACTGATGTAAAGGGACCCTGAAAGGAGGGCGTCTGAGCAGCACTGATGTGGAGAGTGGCGTGGCAGTCGAACCGGCTGGAGCACCTCAGGGGCCTGGCTCAGGGCACCTGTGAGTACCAGAGAGGTCCTCAGCTGGAGATGGGCAGCCTGTCCTGATGGCCTGTCCCTGTGCCCAAGTGCAGCCTCGTAGGGTGGTGACTTTTCCTGGGGAGAAGATTCCTCAAAGGTAAAGACTCACTGGTTTGGCTGGAGAAGAGAGGCCTTGGGGGGGACAGCGTTAGGGAGGAGCAGAGGAAGAGAAGCTCGGAAGGAGTGACCAGAGCCGGGAGGATGTCAGCATGGAGTGTGTCAGAGCCCACGGAAAAAGCAGAGGGAGTGGTCAGAAGCAGCTCATTTGGCTGAGAGTGAGAAGTACATTAAGCCCTCAGTCGTGGAGGCTCCTGAGGGCGGTGAGTGCTGGTGGGGTGAGGAGAGCCTCTGTGGCAGGGCCCTTGACAGGCCAGTGTGGCCCAGGGTTCCTGAGAGGAAGGAGCCTGCAAAGGGGCAGGGCGGGGAGAGCGTCAGGAACGTGGTCCTGGGGCCTGAGCCACCTGAGCCGGGCAAGGAGGGGCTGGTGGAGGCAGTGAGTAAGAGACACTCGCTTGCCCTGGTGAGAGGAGCTCCCCTGTGAGATGGTGCAACGTGCTGAAAAGGACGCAGACGGCTGTAGGGATTGCTGGTGTTTCAGTATTAAAAAGGACAGTCGAAACATTGGAGCAGAGCGTGGGAGGAGACAAACCAGGCAGACATCTGGGAAAAGAGGGTTCCAGGCAGAAGGAGAAGCTTGAGTCAAGGCTGTGCCTGGAATTGAAATGAGTCCTGGAAAATTGATGCTGATCCCCACTTGCCATAGACTCCATGTGAAGTATGTTAGGAGAGGTGCTTTAAGATTTCCGTATTGAAATAAATTTCTTCACACCTTGGCCTTCCAGTCCTACCCAACTCTCCCTTGGTAGTTGACGAACTTGCATTTTGCGCTGTTGGTGACACTAATGCTGTTTGCTCATGTTTCTTGGGTGCCGACCATGTGCCAGGCACCCTCATTATTGCTGTGTGAGCCTCAGGTCAGCTCTGTGGCAGGTACTGGTTTGGGTGTGTGAGGGGTGGGAAGGGAGGGTGGTAAGAGACAGGGCCTCACCCTTGCCGAGGCTGGAGTGCAGTCGTCTCATCATAGCCCCCCACAAGACTCCTGCTCCTGGGCTCTAGCCATCCTCCTTCCTGCGTGAGCCTCCCGAGTAGCTGGGGCCACAGGTATGAGCCTGTGTGCCCAGCAGTGTTGGGTGCTTTTCATAGCTCCATTTCACAGATGACTAAACCAACAGGGAGATGAGGCCGTTGGTCATGGTGTCAGTGGAACCCTGTCTGACTCGGGTCTTGGGTCACTTGCCTCCGGAGCCTGTGCTCTTGCTTATTGTGCTGTGGACCTTCTGACAGGAACCCTTCCCTCGTTCGTCTGGGAATCCTGTGTCTGCATCTGCCTCTCTCTGTGTTGCTGGAGGGAAGAGTCTTCCCCTTGAAAACATTTGCCAACGATTTTATCTTGTTTCTTCAGGGGCTCCTTATACTCTACCTTCAACGGTGACTGAGTCTTACATAACTTAACACCCGTTAATCTCGGTGTCTCTTCTAGCCACTATTCTTATTTTTCTTTTCCCCAAACAGGCAGTCTGTTTCCACTGCCTCAGTTTCTCCACCATCTATCCTGTTCTCATTCCCTGGGGATCTTATTCCTGATGTCTCAGCTTTTATTTATTTATTTTATTTTTTATTATTATTTTTTTTTTTGAGACAGAGTCTCACTCTCTTGCCTGGGGTGAGTGCCGTGGCGTCAGCCTAGCTCACAGCAACCTCAAACTCAAGTAGCTGGGACTACAGGCATGCGCCACCATGCCCGGCTAATTTCTTCTATATATATTTTTAGCTGTCCAATTAATTTCTTTCTATTTTTGGTAGAGGTGGGGTCTCACTCTGCTCAGGCTGGTCTCGAACTCCTGAGCTCAGAATGATCCGCCCACCTCGGCCTCCCAGAGTGCTAGGATTACAGGCGTGAGCCACCGCGCCCGGCCT
>CAUYSK010008565.1:0-24260 GCA_963575035.1 Avahi laniger
AATCTTTTTTTTTTAAAAGCTTCCCTGATGTCCCAGTTATTATTGTTGCCTAACGAACCACTCCAAACCTTAGTGGTCTAAAACAACCATTTTTATTGTGCCCATGGATTCTGTAGGTCAGGAATTCGGACAGGGGCAAACCGGTAAGACTTTTTTCTGCTCCACAGTGTCTGGGGCGTGTAGCCATCTGAAGGTTCAACCAGGTTGAACGTCTAAGACGATTAATGCACGTTGTTGGCAGTTGATTCTCATATGTAGCCAAGGTTGAAAACCACTGGTCTAGTTTAATAAGCCCGATTTTAAGCCCAGTTTCGCAACTTAAGGACTCTCTAGCCAGGTGTATTTACCTAATGCCTCTCATCTTTGTTTTTACTTGAATTACAGTATAGGGGGAAGGAATTACCTAATTATCTAAATACAGGGTACTTGCCTATCTCTTTACCTGAAACTGACTTGCGGGGAAGCACAGGTTCTTTTTCAGCTTTCTGGTTTGAGTGTTGTGAGCCCCAGTTTCCTGCTTCAGGTCCTGTAACTATGTGGCAATCACCGTGGAGCCCTGGAGACCCTGGCCAATGAAGAGGTTTTGATCTGGTCTGTGGCGAAGCAGCATGGCATAGTGAGCAGCTGGGAAGTCTGGATGCCACCTGATTCTGCCACTGACTCGGTCTGCCACTAACTCGGTCTGCCATTGATCTTTGAGCTAGCCATTGATCCTTTCACAGCTAAGCTTCTGCATCTGTAAAATTGAAGGCTGGACTAGATAGTCTGTAAAGTTTTTTCAAGTTCTAACATTTATATTTATGCCAATTGTACTTTAAATACAGGTTGAGTCAAACACAATATATAGGTAACATTGATAGGGGCTGAAATGGATTGCATTTTAATTTACGTCTTGTCAGAGTGTTGGAAGAACTAGAGAGGACAAGGTCGCTGTTCTTGGGAGGCTCGGTTTGCCTGCAGTAGCTGAGATGAAGATGGAAGGTGTCAAATGAAATGAGACAGCCCCTAGCTCCAGATACCTGAAGTCGTTATCAGCTGGCTGAGGAGCCCGGGTTTCTTGTAGAAGTTTTCTGTGCCTCCTTCCTCAGCTAGCACAGCAGGCGTCGCGTGTGCCTACAGGACGTTATAAAAATCATCTGATTTGGACCTTTCAGTTTCATCTTGTACAGTTGTACTCTTTGTGGGAACCAGTAATTTTAAGCTGTTCTTGCAGGCTCACAGCTGTTTTATGCAACAAGTATGCATGCATGGGGGTGGCAAGATGACATTTCCAGAGCTATTAGCTTAGAACTTCCTTGGCATCTGGTTTTATTGCTGAGGGTTCTGATACAACCCTACCATACTCCAGTTAATCCCCAATATTTCCTTTCTTCCATTGTGGGACGAACTCTGGTTAGTGTGCCCTCTTCCTCTTTCTTTTGAAAGCAGAGTGGAATTATTGATTCTGTGGGGCCCTTCAGAGTCTGGTCTTAGGTGTGAAAAGCATTGCTGCTGTTAGAAGAGGCAGGAGGGAAGCATCTGTTTGCAGTTCCCTTAGGAGAAGCTGGAGCCTTGTTTTTTAAAAAGACAGGGAACAGGAAGGAAGCCTTTGAGGAAAGGGAAGCTTTACCCTTTGCTGTTGGCTCTTTGTGTTGTCTTGAGAAGACACTCCCTAGACTGTACACCTAGCATGAAGGACCACAAATATTCATGTGTCTCAAGCTGGGAGCCTCACAGGAAAACCAGGGCAGATGATGATGAACCACACAGGTGTTCTGTTGTGAGTGCTGAGTGGATTTATCCCAGATTTTGGAAGGGCCACATATAGTAAACCCACATGTAGCTGTTGAACAGATTAACAAGCCTTTAAACATACTTAAGTTCTCTTCTGGGGTTTAATAAAATATGTCCTCAGAATTGATACTTTTTGCTCCCATCTGTCTGTTATCCCAGCTAAAGAGAGAATGTAATGTAATGTAAAGATTTATAGCTGGAACTTTGTAAATTGTAAGGTTTTAAATGGAATAGGATTTTTGTTTTGTTTTGTTTTCACTTTTTGCTCTCTGTCCTTAACTACTTCTATTTATATAGTTAAAGATTAGTATTCACTATACAAATTGTGTAACAGGGAATAGTTACATTATTGTGTTGAGAAAGGTCCTTAAAATTACTTCTATCAAGGATAACGTTTTGAGCAAAGAAGGAAAAGTGTGGTGGTAGGGAAGGTTTATCAAGATAATGATATTAAATTTCATCAGCTTTATCCAGTTTTAAACATCTGTTTTTTGTTTTTTATCTGGAGTTATAGTACAAATAGGTAACATTGGCATGGTAATATCACTTTAAGTTTTTTTGAAGCCTTAAAGTATTCCTGGCTTTGATAGTTAGAATAGTATTCCTTTTTCAAGGATGACAGCTTAGTCTGCATTTTTATGATGAATTATGCAGTGGAAATAATTTTCTGAAATTGCTAGTCTACTGTAATCAAAAAGGGCTTTTTAAAGTTCTCTAGCCAGGTTATTATTTAACTAGTTTTTTTTTCCCCTAAGAGTGACTTCTAGCTATCCTTGCTCATTGGTTCCCAAACTTGAGGATTAAAAAAAAAGTAGAAATAAAAATTTGGATAAACTGAAAGTTTCCAGCTATTTTTAAATATACCAAGTAATCACAATAAAACAAAACTACCACTGTATTTTGACACCTCATTTAATAAAATAAAGGCCAACTGAACAGAATAGGAGGACAGATAATAAACTCAGAACTTAAACCTTGGATAAATTTAATTTTGTAAAAAATTCACCATATTAATTTTCTCCTTTTCTGGGAATTGCAGAAGTCTCTTGGACTGTGAAGTACAGGTGGATGTCCCTGGTGTCTGTGATGTCTAATAGTACATCAATTATTAGAGTTTTGAGCTGCTTAGACTCCTTTGGACCTTCAGGCCAATACATTACTATAAATCATTAAGACTTTTTCCCTTAAAAATTGACCAAAAATTCCCAGCATTTGTGTGTAGAGTGGATTGCATGGTAGACTATGTCTTTGTTTTTGTATTTTGATATATTGAAATAACCTCACCAATCTTTTTAAAAGTTAACTTAAATAAAATTAAACATTTTTAAAGTATTGTAAATTACCTTGTATCTGAGCCACAGCTTTCCCTGGATGAAGGAAAATCTGTTTGCCTTTTGCAGTGTTTTTATAGACATCAGTTGAGTATAAATAGCTAGTTTTGTAAAAATGCTATCAAATGTTGTGGCAGAGTGTTGTAGCGGCCAAGAATGTGCACTTTGGAGGCAAATTGCTTGTGTTTGAATCTGACTCCATCACTTACTAGTTGTAAATGTTGGACAAGTCCCTTTTAACCCTCTGTGCTTTGGTTTTCTCATCTGTAAAGTGGGAGTAATAAAAGTACAGACCTTCTGGGGTCATCAAGATTAAGCACAGTGTTTGGCTTATAGAACACACTAAGTGTTGACAGTTTTATTATTTTTATTACTGTGGGACATTTAAAACTTGTTGACTGAGCTTTGTTTCTAATATTGCTCTTTATTTATTCCAGGCTTAATAGAGGAAATTGCTTTTTAGCACCTACGAGCAATTAAAAAAAAGAACGTCTCGAAATTTTTGTGTTTAAGTATTAAGATTTTGTGATTACTTTTGATATTTAATGCAGCAGTATGCATTTTAAAGTCTACCTGTGGGATGTCAAATCAAACACTTCACACATCTCAACTAACAAGTCCACAGGGACACTGCTTTGCTGACATGCATGCAATGAATTTTGAAAGGAAATTCCTTATAACAGGTGTTCACCTGTCTCTGGTTTTTGGCAGTTATTCATTTGGGTAAAGAATTTATGCCCAGAAATTATATGAGAATACCTATAAGAAGTAAATGTTTCTGATAAAAGTCTGATGCATTATTAAAAGTGTGCGCATGAAGAATGGGGACTGGAAGCCCAACCATGGAATAAGATCTGAGAGAAGAACCTCAGTGCAAATAGCCTCTCCTGGAATTTACCTATTGTCAATTATCTGCTTAAGAAGAGGGCGTTTGGGAGATCTGTCCCTGCTTATAGGAATGGGGCTGTATCTCCAGTTGTGGTATCTCCTGCTCGTGCTCTAGTTATTGGGATCTGGTCCTTTGCTTAGACATAGTAGGTTTCTCACTAAATGTTTGCTGTGCTTAATTATATTTCTATTACTTGAATGTATGGTTAGCTTTAGTTAACATAAGGGATTCATAGACTGCCAGTACTGCCCAGTCATAAATTGATTCCTGAAGAAATGATCGGCTGAAGCTACTGAAACATTGTGTTTGATAATATTAGGTTTCTGTACTTTTTTTTTTTTTCCTGAAACAACTGACTTTATTATCCCCAGACCCATGCTGGTGACTCTTGTTCCAATGTTTACCATACTGGAAAGGATAGACTGAGGGCTTCCCTGTTAAAATTCAGAGTAGATGAATATTTTGCTAGTATATCTGGTTCTCTGGCATCCCTTAAGTGAGTATATTTGATCCCAGAACTATTTTTTATTTATTTTTGTGGAAATCTTGGTTTTTGGCATTCATTTACTAACCTACTAAAATTTGGAATGTATATTTAGGATATCTTGTAGAAACATTCTAGTTTCCTTTGAATTTATTAGTTATTTTCATAAAAAATTTTCAAAAAACACACCATGCAAACCTGAAGATATGAATATTTGTGCCTTTTTTTTTTAACACATTAACTGCCATGTGAGTTATATGTGACTCATGCTGGTTTTGAGCCCGGGGCCTCATGAAGCATATGTAACTCACACATCTCTTCACCCTGGGAGCCGTGTGAACTATTTTTCAAATTGCATGTGACTCACGTGCAGGAAACAATAAAAAATAACAGTTTTTTCATTAAATTAGAAAGAATTATTTTGCTTTCGAAGTTTTTATTTTATTTTCATAGAAAAACACTGTGGTCCCAAGGAAAAACAATTTTTTTTCTAGCATGGCAGTCGATGTGTTAAATAAAAGAAGGATGTGAGTTCTCTTAGAATGGATTTTTTTTTGGCAGTGGGTGGAGGGTGGAGACAGGGTCTTAGTCTGTCGCCCAGGCTGGAGTGCAATGGCATCATCAGAGCTCAGTGCAAACTCAAACTCCTGGGCTCAGGCATTTCAGCCTCCGAAGTAGCTGGAACTACAGGCATGTGCCACCACACCCACCTAATCTTTTTCTATTTTTTATAGAGACAGGGTCTCACTATGTTGCTCAGGCTGGTCTGGAACTCCTGGCCTCAAGGAATCCTCCTGCCTCAGCCTCCCAAAGTAGTAGCATTATAGGTATGAGCCACCGTACCTGGCCTTCTTAGAACAGTTTTTGATCAGTTTATTCAATTTAGTTTTTGCGTACAGAAACACCCAAAAGTGTATTTCTAAAGTGTAAGTACACTGGCCGGGCGCAATGGCGCTCGCCTGTAATCCTAGCACTCTGCGAGGCAGAGGCAGGCGGATCGTTTGAGCTCAGGAGTTTGAGACCAGCCTGAGCAAGAGCGAGACCCTGTCTCTACTAAAAATAGAAAGAAATTGGCCGAACAACTAAAAATAGAAAAAATTAGCCAGGCATGGTGGCCCGTGCTTGTAGTCCCAGCTACCTGGGAGGCTGAGGCAGAAGGATCGCTTGAGCCCAGGAATTTGTGGTTGCTGTGAGCTAGGATAACACTGCGGCACTCTAGCCCAGGCAAGAGAGGAGACTCTGTCTCAAAAAAATAAATAAAAAATAAAGTGTAAGTACACAGAAACTAAAGATAACGAAAAGTTTCAGTGTGCTAAGTATTTTGTACATTTACATGAATGGTGTGTGTTTTGCTTTTCTCTTTTCCCCCTCTGCATGTAAAGCATCTTGGCCCCACTCAGGCCCTGTGGCTTTGTAAGTAAGGAAAGTAGAGGCGTGTGGTTCTCCCATTTGCCTCTCCCTGCTCTCAGCTGAGCTCTCAGAGTTAGCTGCTGCTGTGCCTCTGTCCACCCCTGGAAGCAAAGAACGTGATGGGGAGGTGGGGCAAGAAGTGGAAGCCAGGGCATAGGAGGAGGAGGAATTAGGGACATGGAGAGGCTTTGGATTGCTGTCCTGGACTTCCCAGCTAGTCCCCAGAGCCCTTTTAGAGATTAGAGACAGCAGCAGGCTGAGACAGGAGAGATAAGGCCAGACTGCATGTGCCCCCTTCTGCAGCTGGAATGTTTTATGGTATCTGAGGTGTACATTAGATCTTCTTCAATTTTAAATTGGAAAAAAAAAGCCTTTTACTTGTCTAATCAGCCTTAGTGATTAGACAGCTATTAATCAACATGTATCAGAGTCTGTCAGAATGTATCATCCAGGTGCAACACAGTGCATAGGAACATTTTTATGTCAGGATGCTGAGAGAGGAGATCCAATGATGGTGTGAAAGTAAATAGACTTCAGATCAATTACATGCTTCCAGCAATTTGCCTGCTTCAATTATCAGGTGTTTTTTTTCTTTCTTTCTTTCTTTTCTTTCTTAATTTTTTAAATTAATTTTATTTTATTAATTTAATTTAATTTTTTTCTTTGAGACAGGGTCTTGCTCTGTCACCCAGGCTGGAGTGTGGCGGCACGATCATAGCTCACTGCAGCCTTGAACTCCTGGGCTCAAATGATCCGTCCACCTCAGCCTCCAGAGTAGCTAGGGACTATAGGCATGCCCCACCATGCCTGGCTATTTTTGTGTTTTTTATAGAGACAGGGTCTCACTATGTTGCTGAAGTTGGTCTTGAATGCCTGACCTCAAGCAATGCTCCCGCCTCAGCCTCCCAAAGTGCTAGGATTATAGGCATGAGCCACTGCACCCAGCCTTGAATTAATTTTAATGCAGTCTTTGACTTAAACATTTGTATCCTGGATAGCCCTGGCCTTGGGTGTTAGCGACAGGGAGCTCCTTCTCCCTAAGCCTCTTATTTCCTGGATTCTTTCTAGGGATGTAGGTGATAGGTTCAGGTAGGAGTCCTGAGCAGACCTAGTTTATAGCCATTTAAAAGCCTTATATCCATTCACCTGAGCATCATGGTGTCCTTCTTCCATCCATGTGGTCAAAACCTCTTGCTCTGAATAAAGACGATGACCAGTTCCACGTCCATGAAGAATCTGAGCAAATTCCCTCAAGACTGTATGCTCTTTGAGGGCAGAGCCTCTTGTCTCATTTATGTTCTGTTTCTTCCCTATTTCTTTCTCCTAGCAGCTGGCACATGCCTTGTACATAGTAGGTACCTTCTAGATCTTTTATGATTGGGTATAATAAAAGGTGTGGATGTAACCTTTACAAGAGCTGTGCCTAGATATGTGAGTCTGTGTGTGGAGCATTTGTATTTGGTCTTCAGGCTGTGTCTGTCACATCTCTTGTGGTTCTACTGATTCTAGCCTGGGCCCTGTGAGACCTCTAATTTCTGCATTAGATTATTACATAATCATAGGTCCTGTGCTGTTATGTGGCTTTTTGGGATAATGTAGCTTTAGACCCTTACAACTTCGACTACCACTGCCTTAGGCCGACAAGCAGAGGCCATAGCTTTAGCACAACATGAGATAAGTATTGGTTGATCCAGCCAAGAGGTCACCCAGTCTTTGACAAAGTTCACGTCTTTAATGTTCACTGTACAACCTTGTAGCAGCCTCAGGAGCACGTTTTATGCAGGTAACTAGTGGAAGAGAATTCTATCCTAGGCAAAGTCATGAAGTCAGGAATGTTTCATTTCCTATAATGCCAGAGCTGATGTCTGCCCCAAGGGTGGTGTGTGGTCCCAGATCTGATGGGTGGACATAACACCAATCTGACTTGGTTGGCATCTTGCAAGTTAGAACATATTCCTCTTATTGTCATGGAAAGAGAGGGGTGGAGGGAAAGAGTTGAGAGAAAAGAAAGATGCTGCATCTTCCATTTGCTCTTGTGGCAGTTGTCAAATGTTCTTCCCTCCTTGTGCAGCACACTTGTCAAATGATGCTTCTGTCACCACGCTCCCCCCCCCCGCCCCCAGGGTGTCTCAGAGTTGTGGGCAATTCGCAGCATGCTGTCCAAGAATGTACATTGGAGTGGGTGTCACGTGAGAATGGCATTCTACAGGGATAACTTTGAATTTGTTTTTATTTATATTTTTAAGTAAGCCATTTGTAGACTTTATTAACCCTTTATTAAGACTTTATAGACCTTATGAAGCCTTTACAGACTTATTTAATAAGCACCTTATTAACAAGTTACTTGTGATACATCTCATAGCAGTTACCAAACATCAGCAGGCCCTAGTCTATGGCTGAGCCTTCTTGTTTCAGAAACCAGAGCAGGAAGGCAGAAACCTCATTGGCTAGCCTGCCGAGAGAAGGAGAAACCCACCCTGCAGGGTTTCCTTTTAGGAGTAGAAGACTGGGGGCAGATTGTAGGAAGCTGTGACCAATGGCAGTCTGTGTGGTGGGAGTATTTCCTGTGTCGGCTCCTGGAACTTGCAGTCTTCCAGAAAGGCTTAGATGAGTTTAGTTTTCTATCTGTGAGTGAGTGGGTGTGAGATGGGTTCTTTCTGTCTTTCCTTATTCTCAGCACCTTTTTTTTTTTTTGAGACAGAGTCTCACTCTGTCTCCCCAGTTATAGTCATCATAGCTCACTGCAACCTCAAACTCCTGGGCTCAGGCGATCCTCCTCCCTCAGCCTCCCAAGTAGCTGGGACTACAGGCGCATGCCACCATGCGCAGCCAATTTCTTTTCTGGTTTTTTTTTTGTGTAGAGATGGGGTCCCACTCTTGCTGAGGCTGGTCTTGAACTTCTGAGCTCAAGTGATCCTCCTGACTTGGCCTCCCAAAGTGCTAGGATTATAGGCACCCGGCCTTTATTCACAGCATTTTTAAAATGACAGAATGACTAGCAACATGGTGCTACTTTTATTATTTTTAATCCAAGCATCCGAGTGACTTTTTAGGAACTTGCCGCTAACATTTGCATGGCTCAGGGTTTCTTCATGCAGGGGAAGTGAGAGGCACATACCCTTCCTTCTCTTTGTGAAAGCTTAAATAACTTTGTTTTTATATAATTTTTTTCTAATTATAAATGTGATGGCCATTCACTGTTGAACGTTTGGAAAATATAGGACATTAGAAATAAAACTTGCTCATCATGCATTAACATTTTGATGTATTTTCCTTTTTCTGTGCATAGTATTTTCTATCACTGAGATGAATAATCCATTTCTTGAGGTTATGAAAACAGAGCGATGGTATACTGCCTCTAGGCAGTAGCACTGTCTAAAAAGTTACACCACTAAGGTCAGCTAAACATGTAGTCCAAATCAAAGTTTTGTCTCATTGAAATTTTGCTTTATTGTTAACATCTCCCTTCACCAAAGTTTTCTTCTCCTCAGACTACTTTTCCCCTGAGAAAGTGCTTAGTACCAAAAGGAAATAGAAAGTCCACTAAGTCAAGTTAGATCCTGCTGGAATGTTTGGGGTTTTCTCTCCCTAATTAATGAAGCAGCATTGGGAGCACTGACTGTGCCTCCCGGGCTCCCTCAGTGCCGGTCTTGGCACTCACGCTGACTTACTAGCTGGGTGATCTTGGGCAAGCTGCTCAACCTCACTGTGCCTTAATTTCCAACCTCATGTGAAATAGATAAAGCACTTTGAGTATTTGAAGTGAATACCCAGTAAGTGTTAGCTATTTTTCTTAGTGCATTATTATTATTCATACAATAATAAGAACCATAAGGCAGAGGAGGGGATGCTGAAGTAGTGAGATGCTTAATGAAGATAAGAACAAAAATATTTGATAAAGTTCTCAAATTGTATGATGGGTAGACTGCAGTCAAGTGAATCTGTGCTTGACCCATGTTGAAGCCATCAAGCCCTGTGTTGTGTTTGGATCAGATCCAGGAGACGCTCTATTTACTCACCTTACCTTTTTTGTTAATATCCAGATCGTCGTACTTGACCAGTGAAAAAAAGTCTTCTAAATTGTGGGGCTTTTTTAAAGCTATTCAGAACTTTAGAATGTACTCTTGCTCACTGGCAAAAATATGTTCCATAATCTTGAATACTTACTGCTTCAAGATATTAAATCCTTTTAGGGGAAAAAGACATTGGAGATAGATTCTAATGGGTATACCAGGTCATTTCTCATGGGTACTAAAATTGCTATGTTAGGCCATTTTAGAGATGGAGTTAAAAAAACAACACATACATACGTACATGTCATTTTTATGAGTTGACACGGATAATTTCCGTTTTAGTCTTACTTTTATCCTACCATCTACCTACTTGAGAAATTTTAACCCGTCACACGCACCGTTATTGTACTTATTTTTAATTTTATGAGCATGTAATCTGATGACCATGTGATTATTCCTTAATCTAAAATTATAACTAAAGGTAACACATCATCGACCACCACAAAGACAAGTCTGAAGTAAAATAACAAGGTCAAGATCAACCCTGTTAATAAAGCTACTGGATAAGTAACGAGATTTAGCATCACAAATATCTTTAGTGCTATGCTCTGAAAACATCCCACTAATGAAGCACAGTTAAATTGCTTTGTTTTGAGTCACTAGTAATAATTTTTTTTCCTTCCTGATGCTAAAAAGAGAATGGAACTTTTGACTCAGTAAGAGCTATGTGAAATTTTGTAAGGGTTAGAGAATCATTTCTGCATTTGAACTCTGAGTTTCTCTCAATAATTGTTGAAATCCTGGACATTGAAATGGTCTGTAGGAGATTTGAATCAAATACAACAAAAGCCTTATTCTTCCCCACTTCTCATTTTTTTCATATTTGAATACTATTCTTAGACAGTCGAGCTTTAGATGATGTGTGTGGCTAGCCTTGATAGAAACATCATTTCTTTATCACCTAAGTAAATTTTTGGACAGAACATTTCTAAAGGTTAAACATGACTAAGATATGTCTAAACATGAAACTAAGAACTATTAGAGAAAATTAATCCAGGCTTGTAGGAAAGCTTATTACCTTTTCATTTGGGACACACTGGTTTCCTTTGATTTTTATCTACCTTTCAAAATTCTAAAACATTTATCTGGAATAAAATCAAGCCACCTTTGAAGTTCTACAGAAGGCAGTTACCTCAGCCCATGAAAAATTTGCCAGGCTAGTATCATTTTTATCCAGTTTTACATGTTATTATTTAAAAAAAAGTCCTTAAGCTTCTGGCTTTCTCTTTTAAGAAAGCAGTGTCAGTATATACTCATTTTGACATGATTCCACATATTTTCTTCTTCACTGACATTTTCTACTGATTTTATGATTTTGATTTACTTGTACTTTACCCAGTGATTGGGCTTTTGTTTTTTAATCTTTGCTTTTTCTACATTTGAAGTCAACAAAGAATAAGTTACAGTTTTCTGATCAGCTTTTAACAGCCACAGACAAGATTTATTAAAACATCCTTTTAGGCCAATGAATGATCACAGCTTGTAAAAAGTAGACTCATCTGAACATCATTTGCATTTTGTCTTCCATTTTTCAAATGTGTTCCATGAGAGTTAGTGAGGTGGCTACAATATGAGCAGCTAAAAGAGAAGAAAGAGAATTAATGGAGCTGATTTACTCTAAATGGAATAATTTGCTCGTGGATAATATACTTTAAAATCAACCTTGAGGTATTATTTACCTGCAATGAAATGCACCCATTTTAAGGGTACATGCTCTTGAATTTTTGCAACTACATACACCTGGGTAACCACTGCCACCACTGCAATACAGGAAATTTCCATCACCCAAATCATTCTCGCAGGCCCTTTTGCAGTCATCAGTAACATATTTTTCATATTATAAGAGCTTCTCTATCCCTGTTACCCCACATGACACACTTAGTCCCTCTCCACCCCATTTCCATTGGGCACAACATTGTGGAAGCAAAATCTTTGATGCCTAGACCCTCTGGTTCCGTAATTACACTAAACGATGGCCTTTATGCACTTTGAATTTACAGTGTAGCGGGAGAGGGGACAGACACATCTGCAGTCTGGGTGACTGAATCAGATGCATCTGTATAAGAGACTTTGGGGTTGGCCGTTAACATCAATTTGATTCTGTTCGTTACATTACGTTAATAAGCCCGAACTAAGTGGAGAAATCAAACTGAGTCAAGCATGAGGAAGACTCCAATTGAATGGAAAGGTGTAGATTGGCCGTGTTACGCCTCCAACCTGTGGAAGCTCAGAGGAAAGGGAGAGACAGAACCACAGAGAGTTTGTCTGGCCGGAATAGATGTAACAGTCACAAGCGCTCTGCGGCTGTGCTGCCTCAGGGCGCCTGTGGCTGACGTCCAGACCCAGGCAAACTTGCACGCCACCCCCACACCAGCGTCAGCTGTTCCCCAGGGCAGGGCCGGCACAGACGCTTGTGTCCTGCCCCACCCTCCCCCGAGTGGAGCCTTTCTGGCTCCTGCCTCTTCCTGGCTGTGCTCATCTCTGTGGTCAGTGTCCTCTGTTGCCTCCAGTTGCCTTCGCAGATCTTCTCTTCGCTCTTCTTTTTTTTTTTTTTTGGTCTCTTGTGACTTACGGCTTCTCTCCTGTGTCTCAGGCTTTGCAGGCTGACCTTTCGTGGCTGTTTCAAGCCTGTTCTTCAGTTTATTGCCATATTTTCACCGGATCTAAAGTACTGTCAATTATAAGACACACGGGTATGTAGGTGCCACAAAAAGAAAAATTGTTGCACATTGCACTGTTAATTCCTTGATTGTCAGGAGTATACCAATCTAAAATGTTAAAATGTGGAAAAAAGACAGTATTACCAACCAAACACGGAGGCTTAGGGGCAGATATCAGAGGTGATGGGAAAATAAGAGAAGTGATCTGAAGCTAAGGGTAAGATACCTTTACCTGTACACCAGAGTGTGTGTGGTTGCTGGAGGTGGGCCTCATACTTGGCTGGAGGATTTTAGAAGCCCCATGCAAAGAGGAAAATACTATTTGTTACATGATTGTCTGTAAGAAGAAAATAAGCCAGTTGGTCAAAAAGAACATAGCTATTCTTGTTACTAAGCCCTGGGTGAAGTATCTTTCTGTCCTCTTACAGTGTAATTTAGAGAACAGTATCTTCAGCAACATCTCTAGTATAAATATAGTTGCGTTTGGGCTGTTTTGTCTAATGTTTAATTTATGGTAGTCAGTTGGTAAAATATTAAAAGTGCAGTTAGGCTCAACACGGTCTGGCCTAATTCAAAGATAAATAATATAAAGTGCTCATGCCTGGTGCTTGTTGGGCCAACTGTGTGGTGGTTTCAGGTCCCTGACTTGCATGCTGGGACTCCACTTATCACTGTTGTAATAACTTGTTTTTTCGTCTCCACATGAGTTGCTCTCTCCTGCCTTTGTAATCCCAGCTCCTTTTCTGGCCCTCCTTTGCCCACTCTGGCAAAGTCCCTGCCCTTGCCACATCCAGATCTCATTAAGTTGCACATCCAAGGTCTCACTTCCTTTTTTTCTCCAGTCTGAAATGCTCTTGTAGCCTCCTCTCTGCAAACTCATGCTCACTGGTTCCCTTTAGATGATTCCTTTAAGAATCTGTCTCTGACCTTTGGCTTAACTTTAAAACCCCTTTAGCATTATTTAGATAATTTTAACCACATTATTATTAACTTGTTCTTCTGCTTTTTTTATAATTCTTTAAGCTGAATTATAAGGTAAGTTTCTAAAGGAGGCTTCGTTTCTTTAATTTTGACGCATCAAACATGTCTAGTGCGGTGGTTGGCACTCAGTTCATGCCCAAAAATATAATGAAAGAATGGATGATACGTTGTACTCTGAATTCACTCCTTGGTGATGAAGTCAGTAGGGGCTTCTTCTCAACTCATTTCACTTTTGCTTTGCTGTCTTTCACACACTGCTGTATGGTTGACACTCCAATTCTTTACTTTCCCTTATTTTCCTGGGAATATATTTCTGAGGAATGACATATAAAATGACATATAAAAGTATTTCTCAAACGTTTGGATCAGCTTAAAAATTTCACCTCCATCTAAGAGATGATACTTGGATATATTCCCTGAGTAAAGGAAGAAGCCGTCCTGAACCCCCACCCCAACTGTGATTGATGATATAAGAAGACTATGCTCTCAGGTAATAGTATTGAAGGTTATTACTCCCAAATGGTCACTAATTTGTTAGCTAGCCTGATCACATTTAGGATATAGAAAGATATAGAAGGAAAAAAGCTATTTATGGGGGGAGTTTTGCTTAGCAAAGGCATCTTGGTTTTGAAGTTTAGCACCGTTATTTTCAGTTATAATTCATTTGTTAGTTTCATTCAACAAACATTGATACCCAGAGGCTAATCCATTAGTTAAAACAAAATTCAAAATTATTTTTCATAGCTCTCACTCTCAAAAAATGTTTTCTTTTTTCGGTTTCTAAAGAGAGATTTTCCCATTGACTCATACCCTTTTCTTATGATTCTGCCTTCTTGGCAACTTTTAACTCCTAAAGTTTCTCCATTGGTTGAGGAATCATAAATGCCATTCAAAATGAATGCATAATGTAACTTTTTCTAGACTTCAGCCACAATCTCTTGGGGAGGACATGCTGATTGGTGGGAACTGAGAGATTTTAATCAAATGAGGAAACCTACCGTTAAATGTCCCTGACTTTCATGTTTGTTTTTGGGTTAATGTGGAGGTTTAATGAATATAATTGAAAATGATCTGTTCTACCTCAAGAGGAGTCCTCTCTACTTGTTAATACAGAAGGTGTTGAGATCGTCTTATTTTAGAGTTGTTTACACTCCGTTTCTACCCCGTTTATTTTTCTAAGAATACATTCTTTCCTCTCCTGCTTTCCAACTCTTGACTGTTACGTGTTTGTTAAGAGAAACATCTGGTATTTCGAGATTTTTATTTTTGGTGGCTACTGAATATTTTATAAAACTCTTCTACATTGTAGCTCCCAAACATAATGTAGCACAGATAATAAAGAACAATTTGTAAATGTACGTAAAATACATGATTTTGTACGGGTATGGCTGAGTTTTCCATGCAGGCTCTGTAAACATAAATGAGAATGTTTCTAGAAGCCCTTATGCAGCAGCTGCAGGTATCACATCAGTTTTTCTTGTCCTTGTATACCTAGCGTGAAGGCTTACTGTACACAGTAAATGAGTGATAAAGTGTATGCAGCTTCTTCAGCGGTGAGCTGCATATGGCTTACAAACATTTAGAAATAAATGAAAATGAGAGCATTGCCCACATAATTTTATAACTGGATTTTTACATAGTGAATAAGATAGTGGATGAAAAATCAACTTAGTGTTTGGATGCATAAAAAACCTTGACAGTGGATTAGATGGAATGAATGAAATTAAAGTATAAGAATAAATCACACACCAGAAATTAATTGAAAATATTAAATTGTACATTGAAGGTGAACATGAAGGGATTGAATAAAATTGTCCAGTTTGAAACACAAGGATAGTTGACAGAAAAAGTAAATTGCTGTTAGAATACCCAATTGTAGTCTTTGCCTCTTGAAATTCAAATAACAGCTGTACTACATTTATAGAGAATAGTCTTTACTATTTATAGCTTATGAACTAATGTTATAAGCAACAAACTATGTATTTGGATATTTATAGACATTTTACTTAGCAATTTCAGTTACTCAGAAGTTTGATGTATCCAGTTTTTATTAGATACAAAATTAGATTTGTGCTGTCTAGAACACCATATGCAAATACAGGTATTCTTTAAAAGCAATTGGAAGAAACATTTCTGCTGAGAGGAATGGAGGGCCAGAGAAAATTTTTTAGGGAAGAGTTCTTTTTAAGCTCCTTCATTATCTTTTGAGGAATTTGGGTTGATTTGACGATTATCTAGAGGTAGTGGATGAAATTAATGCCACTAAAGACAGATTACAATTGGTTAGAATGTTTGGTGATTATTCTTTGGTTAAATCCCTCATTGTGCTTGAGGTGTGATTGTAACTGTGGATTACAGCTTAACAGTTTATAGAGGCAGGTTTCTATTATATGAAGAGTTTTTGATTTCTGTGTCAGATTATTGGACAGAAACTACTTCAATTGCAAGGTTTGGCAACGGCTTTTGGAGACATTTCACCATTGAAAATGTTTTCTGTGAATGTTTCCTGGAGGAAGCTTCATCCAAGACCCCAGGCTGTTCTTTTAAAGCTTTTTGAAAACGTGTGTGAAGCCAGTGTCAAGTTGAGCTTTTTGACAATGTGAAGAGGAAAAATAAAATGAAATAATTCTGTCTGGCTGATAGGTATTCCATACACATCATGTCTTTAAATATTGTGATCAGCCTAATGTTACCATTACTATTTAAACATAACTTGCCTCCTTAACTTGATGGTAAGTTTGTTGCATATTGGGTTCCTGTTTCCATCTTGGCTGTTTTCACAGTGCTAGGCACAAAATAGATGATGGATAAGACTTTGTTAATTAATTTGAAAAGGAAGGGCCACAAACAGGTGGTGCTTAGCTGCATAGGTGATAGTCTTTGAAAAAGTACGCACACACTGGAGTTTTCTGGACCTTCTTTGCAATGGACCCATTTTTAAGAGTCACATAGAGCCAGTGGTTAAAGGCACAGACTTTGGAGCCAGATTGTCTGAATGTAAATTCCAGTTTTTTTTCACGTTACTCTGTGACCCTGGGCAAGTACCTGTCCTCTCCATGCCTCAGTTTCCTCATTTGTAAATGAGGTTGATAGTACCTACACTCTGTGGATGTAGACTATAAGATTTAAAGCTATGTCAGTAGACCTTTTAAAAATTGTGCTTATGATCTGGAAAGTACGGTGGTCTTTTCAGGCAAACCTGTACACAAGAATAGCAATCACTATCAGTGGCATCACTTTTAAATATCAAAGATGATGATTAATGTGATTTGCATAGATTTAAGCAACGATGTAGAAGTGTGAACACCAAACTTGTGTAAAATAACTGTACAGGTTAACGCTTAGAAACAAACTGCATTGAATTGGTACAGTCTCATCCTGGGACTTTGGAAGGAGTCACAGAAAATAGGGAATTGCCAGCTTCTACCTTTATTAGCACACAGCCTCTACCCGTAGCACACAGCTTCTTTGTTTTAATAAACCACGGCTTTGTCTTCAGCTGTTATCTTATCCAAACAGCCAGATCATTAAGATTAGTTCCATTGGTGTACTGAAATTAAGATAAATTTCAACCTAGAAATGGATAACTTTGTCTGTTATGTATAATATAGTGTAGTACCTTGTTCTATGTGCTCAAGAAAAGCATTTGTTGAAGTATATTTGTGGAAAGTATAGGGAAGATTTTACTTATTGTGTATGTAATTTGGTCACGTATCCAGATTAGTGGGAGGGGGGAAAATCCACATGAAACCTTGCCCTATCAGTTACTCAACTGAGTGCTTCTGAAATGAAAGAAAGCAGAGTGACTGTTAAGTGAATTGGTAGAATAGATTTTGTTGTTGTTATTAATATATTTAAATAAAAACAGATAGAAACTCAGCTTCTTGGTTCTAGTTCTTGCTTGGCCACTGACTGAAGAATCCTGGGTGAGTAATATTAACATCTGTGGAAACCAGTCCCAGTTAGAGATTAGACCAGATCATATCTGTGGCTTCTTCCAACTCTCATATTCAGCAATTCTGAATTTAAAGAATTGTATAAAAATCGTTATGAAAATGTACATAATGGACAGTTTAGCTTTGGTCATACAATCAGTATAATTTTACCTTCTGCAAAAATGTCTTAAGTATAATATAAAGGAAGATAGAATATTGAAAAGAATATAAAATCAGGTCATTAGTATGAAAACTATGGAAAGTTTTTCCAAAGAAGCCTAATATTATATTTCAAATTGTACTGTATATTATACTTAAAATATAATATTGGTGGCATGTTTAGTCAGCCGCATTTTTTGAGCAACTATTCTAAGGGATGAGGGGATTTGAGAAGACCTTAAACCACCACTGCCTCCAAAAGGGGGAAGAGGTAGTTCTTTGACTATATGAGTTTACCTCTTCCAAAAATGCTGATCTGATTGTTTTAAATGTATTTCCAGTTTTTTTTTTTTTTTTTTTTTTTTTAAGAAACATGAGCCAAATTTTTTATTTGTTCAATTCTTACATCTGAAGTACTCTTCAATGACATCCTTGGCCAGAGTCTTTGCTATAGTCCTTAACTACTACAAAACTGCAAGCAGCCACTTTGTGGGGTTTTTCCCTGTGTTAATTTTACAAAAGCCTACTCATTCCCTAGTTTTTTATTGTCATCAACCTTAATTAGGTTGATTTGGTGTTCACCACAAAGGGCCGCCACTAACTTCATGTATATAGGTTCATCACGTTAGCTGCAAGCACACAAAGATAGGCTTGGTGCTTGTCTAAGGCTTGGACAGCTTTGGGATTCCACAGGTGAGGCCATTGTGGACCGAGCGGTGTTAAGTATCTCTCATAAAGGAGCATTACATCTCCAGCAGTAATGCCTTCCTTGGCTGTGGCACTGGGTTACAGCTGAAGCTGAATTTTGAATGCACCCAAACCTCCACCTCTGTGCAACTCAGCAGAGGCAGGGAAAGAGCCCAAGGAATTTTTGTAATTTCATGACATCTATTGCACAGGGGCTTTAGAGGTTTTTTTTTTTTTCCTTTTCTCCCTCATTAAGAAAATAAATAATAAATAATCAAACAAGAAACCCTTTTCCTTCCCTTTTCCTCCCTAAGGGCAATCATTTCTCAGAGTTTGGAGTATATACTTTGAGAAAGAAAGAGAGAATATGGGTATATATTCAGGCACCTGTGTGTATGTATGCATGCATATAATTTTACATAAATAAGATTATCTATATGAACTGTTCTCTAACCTGCTTTTTAACTTAACAGAATAATGCCTTCCATAATACCTTCCTTTCCATGTGAATATTATGTGCCTACCTGTCTTTTTCGCTGCTGTATTATATTTAATTATATCTATGAATGATAATTTATTTGTTCAATCCCCTATTGATAGACATTTAGGTTGTTTCCAATTTTTCACTATAAATAGTACTTCAGTGAGCATCAATTATATATTTGTTATTACCTTTTTAACTGATTATTTTCTTAATATAAATTATTTGAAATGGAAACCTAGTAAAAGAATATGAACATTTAAGTTTTAAATACAAATGGCCTAACTGCTTATAGAAAAGTTGTACATAAAGATATTTTTGACTCACCCTTGTAATCCCATCACTCTGGGAGGACAAGGTGAGAGGATTGCTTGAGGTCAGGAGTTCAAGACCAGACTGAGCATGAAGGAGACCCTGTCTCTTCTAAAAATAGAAAAGTTATCTGGGTGTGGGCATTGTGTCCAGAACCTGTAGTCTCTGCTACTTGGGAGGTTGAGGCAGAAAGATCGCTTGAGCCCAGGATTTTGAGATTGCAGTGAGCTATGATGAAACCACTGTACTCTAGCCAGGGCAACAAAATGAGTGAGACTCTCAAAAAAAAAAAAAAAAAAAAAGAAAAGAAAAGAAAAAAGAAAGAAATAAAAATTTAAAGATTTTTTAGTAATTAGGGGTGTTTTTTAGATGGGTGGGTAAGAGTTATTTCTAAATATCTGTAAGTTTTTTTTTAAAACATGTGGATTTCTTTAGACCTGATTAAAAGTGTATTTGAGGACTTTTAAACAAAGATGAATTCCTAAAATTGAGAGATAGTTGTTGCTTTGTAATTTTGTCAGATGCTCAACTGTTGAATAAATTATGCTTTTGTTAAAATTCTGTGGCGCACTCATCCAGCAAATAGGCCCTAAGAAAAATGTGTTTTTGTGTACATGTACTTCTATCTGTTGGTCCTAAAGAGTGTAAGAAGGTAAATTTAACCAGTGAAATCCATAATTACAGTGCTTTATTTGGTAATCCATTAATAAGTCATTTTAAAATAGCATCTGTACTTGAGTCATTATTTTTGAATCTTCTGTCCCTGTGATCAAATATAAAGTTTGCGTTTAGATTTGTTCAAATCCCTTCTGGTTTGTTAGAACTGAATCGGCTTGCTCTCTGCTCTTCTTTGATTTATATATGAGGAAACAGAGATTTGTAATTTTGTATTTATAGAGATCAACAGAAAAGATCAGATACCCCATGCTCTGAGACTCTGCCAGATGTAATTTACATTTGAACAAGGATTTACAAAAGAACAAGGATTAAGTTAAACAATTGGAGCAGTATGCTACAGACTATATCCTAGGAACACTATTTGGGTCAGTAGTTTTTGTTTTCAACAGACTCTTGCATTGTGAGTGCCCAGTAAATTGGTTGTAATTAATAATTGTCTTAGTGCAAGTCTTTGTTTAGGACGAAGGAGTTAGCTAAAATAAGTTTGTGACTGCATTTTGTAGGAAACATATCATGTTAGTTAATGAGTTTCATGAATGTAAAAATTCTTAAAATTATTACTTTTAAAGCCCATTGATAGTGCGTGTGTTCTTTCTTAACAATTCTGTTTAGTTTTGACCTCTTAGTCGGTCATTCTTTTGATATAAAAGCTTGAGTTGGCACTCAGTGTTTGTTTTTACCTCATATGCAGTATTATGACAATCTGTGTAGTGCAGGACATTTTAAATTGGGGCCAGTGAACCCCCTGAAATTAAATTTGAAATGATGTGTTTGTGTGTGAATGTATAATTTCTAAGGACAAGCATTCATACTTTCGATCAAAATTTCGAAAGTTTCCAAAACTCTAGAAAATTAAGAATGCTGGTGTCAGAGATATTTTATAGTTATGTGTAGAAGTATGTTTTTCTTTTTCTGTCCTAAGTGCTTTCCCTCATTTTCTCTCCTCAGGGGACCCACGATAACAACAAAATACATTTAGAGACCTCCTATACAGTCAGGGTCTCCAGACTGTCACAGTTGTTTATATTAAAGTGCTGAAATATATCAGCAGCTACCTATTACTTCTCTAATTACTCAGTAGCCAGAATTAAAATGTTGTGGGTGGCTTTAATTTATAGCAAGAAGGCCTTTGTGGTTACTGTAATAAATATTAAACAGAGCCTTTCCCAAAGACATTGGTCACATGCTTCATCTCACCAGTAATTAACTTATGAATGAGCTATGGCACACTCTGGTGACTTTTTCTTAAAAGATTTATACTTATGACCAACCAGGGCATGATAAATTTTTCTAAGAAAAATGCCTTTTTGACCCAGGGTAGACTAATGCAAATTTCTAATGAGTTAGGGAGTATGGTGGTTGGCAAGTTTCAGCATCTCCTTTGAGATGGTCTATGTTCTCCACTCATCTGGTCTTATTTTTCCCTGGGTTATGTATATTGTACATTTGACACGTGTATCCATATTGAATATAATGTTTTGAATGTAATGAATGTATCCATGTTGAATATAATGTTGTAAAGAAAGCAAAAGGCTATTTATCATTAGTTTAAAAGTATCAGAATGTAGATTTTGCTTTCAAAGAGCTTATACTCGCCTGCTGCTGCCTTCTATACTATACAAGAGGCAAAAGAAGGCATGACACTGTGTCAAGTTTGGGAACCAAAATGTTTCCCTTCAATGTTCATACAGCATAAATTACTTTGCTTTAGAAAAGCTACAATGTTAAGAGAAGGAATTGAATTCTGTCATTTTTATTCTGAAGTTGGGAGACATTTGACTATTTGTGTTTCTTATTCTCCAGAAAAAAAAAAAGATACTTTTTGTAAATGGAAATTTATGAATCTATAGTGTTTTCTCCCAAAGTGCCACCACTTTGGGTACCATATAAAACCTCTTGACTAACTCAATGACAATTAATTTTAGCCTAGACATTGTAGTAATGAATCTCTTTAAGTATGTTCTGATGCTCCAATCTGGCCATTCCAGCACCTCTTAGACTAGACCAGTGGTAGGAGGAACAGCTAATTCAGTTATATGATTAATTAAAATAAAAAATGAACAGACTAGAAAAAAATAGACTAGGGTAGAGACATAAAAAGTGTATTTTCAGTATCAAATGATGTTTCCAATGCTGAGTTTTTAATTCTCTGTGGGCAACATGGTTTTTATTTTTCTTTTTAATTTTGAAAAAATGTCAAGTTGCAGAAATAGACTTACACATTTTAAAACTTTGCTGCATTTGCTTTATTATGATTTCTTTGTGGGAAAAAATATAGATATAAAATTTCATTTTTGAACTCTTTGAGAGTAGGTTGAATACATTATAGCCCTTTAGCCCTTAGTACATAAGGATGTATTTTCTAAAACTATTGCCAAATTCAGAAAATTTAACAGGCAATGGAGTTTTGCGATTTTGAAATTAAGGAGGAACCTGAAAGCAAAACAAAGTAGCTAGCCTTAATTATTATTTGTTATCAAATTTTGCTAAAATAAATTTGTTCTCTTTAAGTTGATCTCTCTAAAATGGAACTATTAAAATTTTCTTTATTTTTAAAAATTTTGAAGCATTGCTTATATAATAAAGGCATATGTAACTTACGTGTTTGATTATAAGAGTTAGGAAAAAACGTAAATACCCTGTATTATCACCCATCTTGCACTTTTTGTCTCTTGTATCACTTTTTGCAATTCCATTCCTTTCTGTTGCACCTGTGGAAGGACATGACTATCCTGGATGTTATATGTTTTTTCTTTAATTTTCTTTATAATTAAACTACGTTTATGTTAATGCTATGCCTGGTTTTGATCTTTTTATAAATGGAATGATAAAACTTTTTGAACTTTGGCTTCACTTTATTCAGCTATTTTGGGGATATCTTTATTGAGGTATAATTTACATATAATAAAATTTATCTATTCTATAGTAAACGTACAGTTTGATAAGCTTTGGTAGTATATATACAGTTGTGCAACTACTTCCACAATCAACTTTGTTCTTGACATTCATTCGTCCATGTTAATACATGTATCTGTATTCACTTTTGCTGTTGTATGGTATTCCATTGTATGAATATACCACAGTTTATCCTTTCATTGTTGATGGACATTTGGATAGTTTCCAGTTTGGGGCTTTTATGAACAATGCTGCTATACACATTGGGATTACTGGATCATAGGGTATGTGCATGTTAAACTTTACTATTTATATGTAAAATTGTTTTCCTAAGTGGTTATATATCAGCAGTATTATCAGACTTTAAAATTTTTACCAATTTGGACCATGCGAAATGGTAGCTAATTGTGGTTTTGATTTGTATTTCCTTCATCACTAATATGATTGTACATCTTTTCCTGTATTTATTGGCCTTTCATTTGTTTTCTTTTGTAAAGTGCGTATTCTCTTCTTGCCCATTTTTTTCGTTTTTTTTTTGCCTTTTCTAATTGATTACTAAGTTATTTGTCTATTGCTTATATAAGTCTTTTGTTATGTACAGATATTTTTTTCTAGCTTGTGGTTTCTCTTTTCACTCGGTTTTAAATTTTTTTTTTTTTTTGATTATCAGAAGTTCTGGTTTTTAAAATACTGTTTAAAATAGTTTCTCCTTTACCTTTAAGATTAATGCCTTATGTGTCTTGTTTTAGAAAGCCCTTTACTACCCCCAAGGTCATAAAAATGCTGTCTTATGTCTTCCTCTAAAAGTTTTAAAGTTTTACATTTTACATTTAAATCCTCGAAATTGATTTTTTAAAAAGTGATATGGGGTAGGAATTCATTTTCCTGTATATAGATAACCTGTTGTCCTTGTACTATTTATGGAATAGTCCAGCCTTTCTCTCTGAGCTGTGACACTGGTTCTTCCATACCAGGCTTCCAGATAACTGAAGATCATCTTCTGAACTCTCTATTCTGTTTCAGTGTTCAGTTTGTCTGTCCCCAAGGCAGTACCACATCGTGTGCATTACTGATAACTGTAGGATCAGTTTCCCCATTGTGTTCTGCTGTAGGTCATTCTTACAGATTGACATTAAAAAATAATGTTGGATTGCATTGGACAGATAGCTCAGTGTGGAAAGAACTGGCATCTTTACAGTGTTGGATTTTCTAATTTGAAAATACAGTATGTCAGTTTATTTAGATCTACTTTAACAAAAAAAGTTTTACATTAAAAAAGTATTCATCAGGCCAGGCGTGGTGGCTCACGCCTATAATCCTAGGACTCTGGGAGGCTGAGATAGGAGGCTCGTTTGAGCTCAGGAGTTTGAGACCAGCCTGGGCAAGAGCGAGACCCCGTCTCTACTAAAAATAGAAAGAAGTTGGCTGGACGACTAAAAATATATAGAAAAAATTAGCCAGGCATGGTGGCACATGCCTGTAGTCCCAGCTACTCAGGAGGCTGAGGCAGAA
>CAUYSK010008567.1:0-12007 GCA_963575035.1 Avahi laniger
ATAGAAAAAATTAGCCGGGCATGGTGGCACATGCCTGTAGTCCCAGCTACTTGGGAGGCTGAGACAGTAGGATTGCTTGAGTCCAGGAGTTTGAGGTTGCTGTGAGCGAGGCTGACGCCACGGCACTCGCTCCAGGCAAGCGAGTGAGACTCTGTCTCAAAAAAAAAAAAAAAAAAAAAAATGACACTTGCACTCGAATGTTTATAGTGGGATAATTCAAAATTATAAAGATGTGGAATGAATCCAAATGTCCATCAATATGTGAGTGGATTAATAAACTGTGGTATACATATACCATGAATATACCATATATACTCGGCCATAAAAAAGTGCTGATCTAGTTTCTTTTATAACAGCGTGGATGAACTGGAGAGCATTCTTTTTAGTGAAGTTTTACAAGAATGGAAGAACAAACACCACATGTACTCAATACTAAATTAGAACTAATCGATCAACACTTATGTGCACATACAGAAGTAAAACTCAAGGAAAATCAAGTAGGTGGGAAGGAGAAGGAGGACATGGGTAACTTCACACCTAATGGGTCCAATGCACATTATCAGGCTGAAGGGCACACTTATAATTTTGACTCAAACTGTACAAAAGCAAACTATGTAACCAAAACATGTGTGTCCCTATAAAATTCTGAAATAAAAAAATTATTAATAATGAAAATCTACTTAAAAATTATTAATAAAATATAAATGATCCAAACATACCTATTGGGTATGATATACACTACTTTGGTGACAGGCACACTAAAAGCTATGACTTCAGCATTATTCAATTCATCCATATAACAAAAACACTTGTACTCCCTTAATATTTTGAAATTGTATAAAATAGCCTATTGAGTCTATTCAAAACCCAGGAATAATTAAAATTTGTAGCATCTAAATAAAATTTAGATATATGTTACTCAACACATTTACAGTGATTAACAGTACTGATGATTGTGTTCTAACATGGGGAAATGCATTCTCTTTCCAAACATAGAAAATAATATTGATATTTTAGAGAACCACCAAAAATGCATATTTTGACAGAGAAAATTTATGCTTTAAAGTCTTTGGAGAACTTTATATTACTGATACACGTATCTATGTGAATAAAGATTTTAAAAATCTGTATCTAGACCTACAATACATAGATACGAGTATGAATACACAGATAAAGATTTTGATATAAATATAGTTATAGTAACCTCAAAATATTAGCTTTTTTAGTATATTAGTTTAATACACAAGAAAAGGATAATATTTAAGGGCCTCAAATAGTGAGGGAAAGAAAAATCATTGTCAAATGTATAACTCTATTAGTAGAAAAGAGTATTTCGATCATTCTCCAGCCTGAATAACTTTCTTTAGGATTTCTTGCAGTGTGAGTCAAGTAGAAGTCTGAAAATTTTCTTAATATTTACTTTTATGAATTTTTTAATAAAATATTTTCTTTTATTTTGAAATATATTTGCTGAATCTAGATTCTCATTTGTCAATATATCAGCCAGACTCTTGTGAGGAGACACAAATACACCAGTAATTTCAACAGGAAGAATTCAAAACAAATAAATGTTTACTAGTAAAAGACAGTTACTTAGTTAAAAGGGTAGAAAAGGTCTCTAAGTGGTCCAAAAGTGGCAATTTTAAAACAGCAGCTACTGCCTCACCTCCAGGGTGAGGGACAGTGAACAATGAAAGGCATTAAGTTATTAGGTAAGTTCTACATCATTATTTAGCCATTGTCAAAGAGAACATGCACAAAAAAAAATACCAGTAGTCTGTCAAAATCTTTGTCTATATAGCCATACCTGTAGCTATATATTGTAGCTACAGATACAGATTTTTTAAAGTGTTTATTCACATAGGTAAGCTTATCAGTAATATAAAGTCTTTTAAAGACAACAGTCTTTAAAAGCATAAAGCAGGTTGTGGAGAAATTTGTCATAAGTCATGGAATAGAGCCAGTTAGTAGAAGTGTCCCACCCTTGGTAGAGAGTACAGGTCTGTCTGAGCTGTTCTGAAGAAACAGTGAGGGGAACGAGTCAGAGTAAAGCTGGAGCTTTGTGGAAACAGCCACCAGGTGGAAGAACAAGGTCTGAAAGTGTGGCTGACACTGGTCCACGGGGCCCTCTGAAATGACTGCCACAAGGCCTTCTACGTACTCATCCATTGCCTCCCACACTAGATTGAAATGAAGGCAGCCTGAAAACCAGAAAAGAGTGCCTTATTGCCTTTTATTCTTGCAGTTCCCTCCAGCAAACACTATTTGCAAAGCCTAACTTTGCACAAAGAAATGTTACCTGACCCATCTCCAACATCAAGGAGCAGCGCAAAGGAGAGAGAGGGTTATGGACTGAGAGATGATGAATTCATAACTAATGTAGTGTTTTGTGGGATGTTTGTTTTTGTTCTATTTTCTGACATTTAAATAAATGATTTCATTTTTTTTCTGGCTTCCCAAATTTCTGATAAAGTTAGTTTTCATTTGTTCCCCAAATGTGGAGTATGTGTTTCTTTGACTGAATTTAGTGCTTTTTTTCTCAGTGATTTCACTATACTGTGTCTTTGAGTTTTTTTTTTTTTAGTTTGTGTGAATTTTTTTTGAATGTGTTGATCTTCTTGATTCTATGATTTGATGTTTTTAATTAAGTTCAGAAAATTCTAAGCTATTATCACTTCAATTATTTATTCTGCCTCATTTATTTCTTCCCATAATTGGGAAGTTGCAGTATATTAGATCATTTGTCCATGTCCCGAATGTCTTTTTCATTTTCTCTTCTGTAACAACTTTTTTTCTAAACTGTGATTAATTTTGGTTAATTTTTATTAGCTCATCTTCTAGTTCATGGTCCATTCCTTTATTCATCTACTGTTAATATAGTTGGCTCACTTTTGATTTTCTATTTTAGAAGTTTCAGTTTGGAATGGCACCTTGTTGTTTTTAGAGAATACATTTTGTTGACATTTTTATTTTTTTATCTATATTTTTTAGTTTTCTTCCAACTTCTTTTACATATTTAAAGTATTGTTTTAAAGTTCTTCTCTACTGATTCTATGTCTGCGTCAGACGAGTATCAATTATTGCTCTTTTCCCTCTATATTCTGTGAACATTATTTTCTAAACAGAGAGATAACTCTCTTTCTCCTGACAGCTAAGGTAAGATCTTATTATTTTGTTCCAATTTCGAGTTGACCTGAGCCTGTGCTGTGTTATCACTTTAGTTGATTTCAATATGTTGAGGACAAGATATATTTTGTATGATCACAAGCCCCTCCATCTTGCTAGATTTGGGGCTTTAAGCATGACAATACAGAGACTTTACTTTTCAATGCAGCTCTCCCAGCCTTCTATGCCACCAGGAACTCAAGAAAAAAAAATGTGGAGAACAATTGGCAGGTGTAAAAACTACCAGTGGATTTAGGTTTTACAGAGATTATGATCTATCGTGCCAGTCAGTTCAGTCATTAAAAGTTCTAATGGTTTCTGTTTTCTCTCAAAGAATCCCTCTATCTATGGAAGCCCAAACTTCTCAGATCAGCAAATACTCCCAGTGGCCAAGAATCTCTAATCACTTTTTTAGGGACTGACTTTCTGTGAACCTTATTTCTTTAGATTTCTTGCATCTGTAGGTCTCCAATAATTTAATAATGCAGTGTTTAGTTTATCAAGGGTTTTATAGCACTTATGGTGGTAATAATAGTCCAAATAGAACTTCAAATAATTCTTAATATCAAAGCAAAAATTGCAGAGGGCAATGTTTAACAGGCAAGGGAGGCATTATCCAAGGTTAATATAAAGGAGAGATAGGCTGAAACTCAGTGTGCAATAAACTATACCAAAACAAAAAAAGGTGTGGGGAGGGAAGGGTTTTTAAAAACTGGGATGAAAGGGAGATTATGAGCCATCTTTTTGCTAATTGTATATACCCAAAGACAAAGTACACTTTCTCTTACCTTCATGAAGAGAGGTGGCTTTACACCTGGAGGAAGGCACTCCCAGAAGTTTGGCTTCTACCCTCTTGCACTATCTTCCATCATGATCTTTTTTCAAAGGAATGTCTCACAAGCCCTTGAGAAAGAGTACTGACCTGTGAAACTGAAAAGAGGCTTTTAATGTTTACATCTTAAATGGGCAGAAATAGGTTTTAAAATTATAAGTTCTCTGAAGAAAATGTTCTAGAGAAGGAAGGGGAAGATGTAGAGTCTGGGAGAAACCTCTCTAAAATTTATTCAAGCTGAGGAGAATGTTCAGGGCATGTTGGCTAGTCCCCTCTTTTGTTCAAGGAATACCAGGTTTCCAATTGAAGAGCTTAGGAAATCTAGCCTCGTATGTAGTTTCAGCAGATTTCTGTTGTCGAAGGACTCGTTGAATCATCTGCCAAGTCTTGACTGTATAGGATACTTGCTGGATTTAGCATTGTAGTAATCAAGCACATAACAATGGTCTCCAGAGTAGCAGACTCAAAAGACCATAAATTCCCATGGTGAAGGGTGCTGCCAAAGAGACCAAGATCAAAATGAGATCTCATCAAGCAAAGGAAATCCAAAAGAATTTCAGCAAAGAAATACATTCCAAGAGAGAAAGCGACAAAAAAGAGTACTCCAAATGCCAACTAAGGGAAGTTTAATCAAATGAGATCTCTGTACCAACAGCAGTGTTCTGAGAGAATGTATGTCAAATCCTTATTGTGCTTCAACGGACAGGGGTCCAGAGAACAGAATCACGAGTCTGTAAGTGATTTCTTTTTTATTTTAACTTATTAGTATGTTATGGAGAGGATTCTAAGTGACATATAGAGGTGTGTTCACATATTTAAACATTAATATTTAAATTTTATGGATAGCATACTAATAATAGCATAGGGACAACTGTTAAATCATACATGCATGTGAAATACATAGTTATGTGATATAATGGGTAAGAATGTATATTGGAGTACTACATGCCGAAATTATGATAATGGTGGCATTATGAGGAAAATGTTGAATTTGTCAAGAAAATAAAGAAATCTTATGCTTTCACTTAATTAGTGTCAATAATATAAATAACAGCATAAATGTAACAAAAATGAAAAACAGAGAACTGCTAATTCTGAATGTAGTGCATATGTGAGACACCTGCTGTATATTTTCTTTACTATTTGTGGTTGGAAAAAAAACAAAAAAAAGCTTTTCTTCCATGGGAAAAAAATGAAATACAGTGGAGTACATTTTCGCTGTACTCAGCATGTCTATTCTATATCATTATTGTCACTTTAGGGAGAACCTAGGTAATAAGAAACATTTAATAACTAAGTAATTCTGTAATGTAATATAAGCTTCTTGAGAGTAGGAAATTTTATCTGCTTTGTGTGTTACTGTAATCACTAAAGGCAGAGCAATATCAGGTACATAAATTTTTGGATGAACGAACAAATGAAACAAAAACAAATGCATTTATTAATGAAAGTAGGGTCCTAGGAAATCATGAAGTACTATATTAGCTTTTATTTAACTTACCTGGTGAGCAATTTCATTCCTCTGAATTCCTTCAACTTTTTGTTTGCTCTCTTTGTTTTCATGAGCAATGGCATAGAATAGGTTTCAGGAAATTACTGCACCCGGGCTAAATGCAGCCTGCCACCTGTTGTTGAAGGACCCAGGAGCCACACAAAATAGATTTTTCATTACAAATGTTGAAAAGTCAAAAGAAGAGTAATACTTTGTGACATGCGGAAATTATTCAAAATCCAATTTTTGTATCCATAAATAAAATTTTATTGGAGCACAGCCATGTTCATTCAGTTTCACACTGTCTGACTGTTTTTGTGCTAAATAGGTTGGATAGATGTGCCAAAGATTATAGGCCTCAAAAGGTTTTAAATAGTTGTTATCTGGCTGCGTGATCTGAATGTTTGTATTGCTCCAAAATTCAAAGATTGAAATCCTGACCCCTAAGATAATGGCTTTAGGAGGTGTGGCCTTTGGAAGGTGATCAGTTAATAAGGGCAAAGCCACGATTAATATTTTTACAAAAAAGGCTCAAGAGAGACACCTGTCTGTGAAGAACCAGGAAGTGACCTGTCACCAGAAATCCAATCTGCCAGCTTCTTAATCTTGGACTTTCCTGCCTTCTCTGGAAAGATAAAAAATATTATAAATGCCTGCAGTTTATAAGCCACCTAGCTTAGGGTATTTTGTTGTAGCAGCCCAAAAGAATAAGACACTGACACTTTACAGAGAACGCTTGCCTACTCTTGGTATGACAACATTAAAAAAATCACATCCTAGTTGTGATGGTTAAGTTTATGTGTCAACTTGACTGGATTAAAAAATACCTAGAAAACTGGTAAAGGATTATTTTGAGGTGTGCCTATGAGGATGTTTCCAGAGGAAAGGGCACGTGAGTCTGAGTGGACTGGGTTGGAGTGACCTGCCCTCACTGTAGGTGAGGACCATCCAGTTATCTGGTGGCCTGGACGGAATGGAAACAGATAAAAGGTAAAAGGGTCTCTGTCTCTCCTGGAGCTGGGATACATTCTTCTTCTCCTGACTTTGGACATCAGAACTCCAGGCTCTCTGGTCTTTGGACTTCAGGACTGACACCAGCACCATCCCCACTCCCTCCTCGTTTCCTCAGACTTTCAAACGTGGACTGAGCCATGCTACCACCTGCCCTGGGACTCCAGCTTGCCGACGGCCTGTCATGGGACTTCTCAGCCTCCATAATCGCTTGAGACAATTCCCCTAATAAATCCCCGTTCATATATCCATATTTGCCTATCTGTCTATCGAATCTCTTATATTGGCATATCTCTCTGGAGAACTCTTAACTAATACTGTAAATAAGCTTTGGCTTCTTTGGTGTAGCCTATGATATGGGTTCAAGGTTCCCCCTTCACCTCTATTACAAATGGTCATTACATTTTGTTACATGTATATATGTATATAATTATGTGTGTATGCATGTAATTGTCTCCTCATTCTCTGACAAGATCAGGAGGTCAGACAGTTTGTTTCATATCAAGATTTCCCTGGTTGCTAACAGAGAGCCTCCCACGTGGTAGGAGATGTAATATAAATATAAATTAATGGATGGATAAATATGCAACATTTAATTTACTCCTTAAAAAGGGTCTCTGAGAATTGTTCACGTGTCAGTCACCTAGAGAAAACCCCACTTTTATATCAGTTTTTTATGTATGCAGTTTTAACCGTATGACAGATGACTAATCGTTTGGTATAAATTATGTGTTAAAGTTATTGCATGAAAATTACATCTCTAAATATCTAACTTACACATGAATTGCTAAGAGGGAAAAGCACTTTCTATTTTTACATTACATGTTTGAGATGGTAGTGCACAATTATAATATTCAGAGTACTGTGTTTACTGAAATTCTTATTCTAAAATGCAAATAAGAAAAGTTTTAGAGATTTTAAGGAAGTTAATCAGAGCTAACAAAGCACAGGGATCATTTCAGGAATTCATTAAATAATGAGTTATTTTTATATGCTTAAATAAAACAAGGCTTTAAGATTTTCTTTCTATTTGCTCTAGATACTGTTAAGACTTCAAAGTCAAAATTATATAGAACTTTTGTCATCTGAGGTGATAGAGTTTTATTTAAAAATAACTTTTGAAAAGAAGTTTCTAACAAATTTATATGAATTTCAGAAAATGTCTATAGACACAGATTGTCTTTTAAGATGAAAAATGATACCATATTTTGTTTGAGAATTCTACTCAGCTATTTTGCCATAAATAGTACGGATACCACTTCTTTCAAAATCATGAAAGCCAGATAAAAATCGATGCTGATATTATTTTGGCCATTGCTGATCACACATGCCACAGGAAAACATATGTTTTTTAATGCTAAAATAATAAATAAAAAGCCACCAACCTGTATATTTTCATAACTGTCTCCTCAGCATTCTAATATAAAAATGTTCGAATATAATATTTTAGAATGATATTTTATTTGATATTTTTTTCTTTTAAAGAGATCTTTTAAAGAAACTAACATGACTGTCATTTGGAAATAAGCTTTTTTTTTTTTCACTTATAAACTTTTAACAATCCCTTAACCATGAGTTAAGGTTACTCCATATATTTGATCAAAACATTAAAAAATTATCCTTAAAAAGAAAAATCATGCAGACAAATTAAGTTTATTTTTAACACTCATTCAATTCTTGGAAATTTCAGTGTCTTATGCTATATATTTTGAAAAAAACTTGGAATATTTATGTGTTCATGAGGTATTTTAAATTTTTCATATCAACAAGAAATCATAAATACTTGACATGGTAAAATCTAATGAGTTCAATAAAGTTACAGGGAAATGGTCAACATTTAAAATGAATTTGTTGTCAAATTTGTTCATAGATATAAAAGAGTTTGAATCAGACAATTAAAAGAATTTCTTAGCAGATTGCCTTAGGACAAGCATTGTAAAGGGCACACTAGTGTCCTTCAGAACATGTAAAGTTTATATATGAACCAAGAATATTTATATACAAAACCAATTATGCCTTTTCAAGAATAGGGATTTAGTGAAGGAATTTAGTCACATAGAAGTTGGAATGTTGAACTACTAAAGTTTCAACACTGAATTAACTAACCCAGATTAAAGAATATCAGGAAAAATTTACCATGCCTTGGTAGGGGGCCTCAAAATGGAAGAAAATGGGATTAAGAAACAGAGAAGTTCAGAAGAGGAAAACCGTGATGTGGAGAAGGGGGTGGAGGAGTGGGAGTGGATGTGGGCTCAGAACCCTGTGGATGGTTCCTGACCAGCTTTCTACTGGTATATTTCACTGAGCACAAGGAGGCTGAAGCCAACTTGGAAGGCTGGAACCATCTGTCAATGCCAGAGCTGAGTGCTTTATTGAGTCAGAGAGCCATCGTAGGGCAAACTGCCACCAAACAACCTAAATTATCCTACAGAAAATATAGCAAAGATAGTACTTGAGATGATTTTCAGTGATTCTAAGTTTATTGTCAATAGATCAGTTTCCCTCCAAGTTACTGCCTGTTCATTTTTAGTGGAGATACATGATTCCCCACCAGAAAAACACTGTGAGCCAAACCATCACTTAAGTTCGAGGTCAGTAACTATTTTGTCCCTTTATTTTTCACCTACTGTGTGCAGACAAAACTGCAATATTATTGTATGAATCTTTGCATTTCTGCCAGGGTTGGCTTTCTAAAGATACAATATTAATGATCAAGAAGGCATGTAGACAGATGTATACCCACTTATGGATCTATAGTACACCAGGGACGATGATATTCCAGAGAATGTCAATGGTTCTGATGTTCCGTTTAGAGATCTAGGTTAGATGAAGCATGTGCAAAAAGGTAAGCGAAGAAGGAGCTCTCATTTGATATATCCCTGAGAGGGCTCCCGTGTGTTGTTTATTCCAGAAATAACATAAAATACTGTGTACTCATGAAATGTTTCATGGCAACACTCACTTTGCATTTCATGAATAATTTACATAATGGACTGAGATATTCCCCTTTAAAAAACTGTTTTAAAGTTTTTTGGGGCAGATTGAAATTGTAGGTATGTTTATAAATATCCTAAAGTATTTAGATATTTGATTTCATGTCTTCATTTTATTGCATAGATGTATTCATCAGTCGTTACACATTTATTACTTTTGATTGTGCTTGATTATTGTGCTATTGATTTTGTTCTTTCTGTTTATATCAAAATCATCTATGTATAAAGTTGAGATTCTTCCAAAGAAAATGTGAATAGGTTAAAAAATGTGTAGATTGAAATTTTTGGAATTATTATAGTTATTTGATAATAGAGGTGACAGATTTCAACCAAAAGCCACTATATGTATGTGATTTTTTTCTCTAATGTAACTGAAGGATTCTATTTTATAGTGTTATAGAACTTTGAGATTATTATCTGCATGTGTGTTGGGGTGTGTGCTTGGATCTTGCCATACATCTATAATCTAATTTTGGTGAGACATAGGACTTATTTCCGGTTGACTACCAGAGTGAATCGTACTGTGTTTTCATCTAGTCTGCCAAATGATGGAAATGCCATGTGATGTCACATTGAGAAAAACAAATGTTTTGGATGAAAGAAGTTTTAATGTGACACATATTTGGAAAAACTGTACCTAAGCCAATAAATGTGTAAGGGAATAGTGGAATACCATATGTGGAATCTAGTTTGAGCCATAATTCTTGAGCTCGATGGAATCTGTAGTGTAACTGAATATAAGACAGTTGGTCAAAAATTATCATTGAATTCTTAAAAGGGCTATAAGTAAGATCCCCTTTTACACCTAAATATCAAATCACTTAGAAAAGAGTCTGATTAATACCAAATATCATCTTCTTTCATCAAAAACAACAGAAGATTTGAGCCTGGACCTTTGAACAAATCAGCCTAATTACGTTTACTTCCAACTGTTGTCTTTGAATGATTTGCTGGAGGAAGTGTTCAACTCTGCAGAGTAGATACATGCGGATCCACTGACTCATATTTATCTAGCCACATTATGTGAGATAGAAACAGCTTTTGGATATGATTCCAATAGGCGGTCTTTGCTCCAGACATCCACCCACATGTGCTTAACACAAAAAAGTGAGAGTGGTGAAGACATCTATCTTTCTGAAGACAATATGATCTGTAAGGATAGAAAAGCATCGTCCATATATGACAAATGTCTACCATCTATTACAAAAGTCAGGTATTTCATTTCTACTCCATTAGAAAAATTTGAGGCATAGAGGTAGAACATAAAAGCATTACTAGTCTAGAATCTCTGTAAAAAAAAAGTATGAGGGTCAGCCTCATAACTGACTATAATTAACCAAAATTCTGTTCAGATATTTTCTTTCAGTATCCCCAAAGTCTAGTATATGAAAAAAAAAATCTGTTACTGATGTTTTCTATTCATTTTTAGGTTATCAGTTTCTTATCTCTCAAGATTTTAAGTTCATGTTTGGAGTAAGGAAATTTCACTAAGATATGTCAAAAATAATTCCATCTATTTTTTTTAAATTATCATCACAACTTCTTTTTTAAATATTTTCTCTTTGAAACCTCTTATTGGTTTACATTCTACATATTCTTATTTTTGTTTTGTTCTTAGAGTCTCACTCTGTTTTCCAGACTGGAGTGCCATAGTGTCAACCTATCTCACAGCAACCTCAAACTGCTGGGCTCAAGAGATCTTCCTGCTCCCAAGTAGCTGGAACTACAGGTAGAGGTGCATACCACCATGCCTGGCTAATGTTTTTCTATTTTTAGTAGATATGGGGTCTCATTCTTGCTCAGACTGGTCTGAAATTCCTGATCACAAGCAATCCTCCTGCCTTGTCCTTCTAGAGTGCGAGGATTGCAGGTATGAGCCACTGCGCCCGGCCTCTACATATTCTTTACAAATGTCACACCAATATTCAAGATTTGGCTCATCACTGAACACCAATTGATGGATGGATGGATAAGATACATAGACAGATAAATGATAGACATATAGATAGATATAAAAATAGCTTCAAAAATATGTTTAGTTGGCCAAGCGTGGCGGCTCACGCCTGTAATTCTAGCACTCTGGGAGACCGAGGCGGGTGGATCCCTCAAGGTCAGGAGTTCGAGACCAGCCTGAGTAAGAGTGAGACCCTGTCTCTACTAAAAAAAAATAGAAAGAAATGATCTGGACAACGAAAAATATATATATGAAAAATTAGCCGGGCATGGTGGCGCATGCCTGTAGTCCCAGCTACTTGGGAGGCTGAGGCAGAAGGATCACTTGAGCTCAGGAGTTTGAGGTTGCTGTGAGCTAGGCTGACGCCATGGTACTCTAGCCCGGGCAGCAGAGCAGGACTCTGAATCAAAAAAAAAAATATATATATGTTTAGTTAATTACAGGAAGTCTCCACACAGCCCTCAAAGTCAGCATTTGTAAACCTGAACACATCGCTTGGATGTGCACATAAACTCACATGCACAATAACATTATTATTCCAAAGATACAAGAAGGATATA
>CAUYSK010008570.1:0-43390 GCA_963575035.1 Avahi laniger
ACATTTTATTAATCCACTCATGTATTGATGGACACTTGGGTTGTTTCCACATCTTTGCAATTGTGAATTGTGCTGCTATGAACATTCGGGTGCAGATGTCTTTCTTATACAGCATCATTTGCTCTTTTGGGTAGATGCCCAGTAATGGGATTGCTGGATCGGATGGTACTTCTACTTGTATCTCTTTAAGTCATCTCCATATTGCTTTCCACATAGGTTGTACTAGTTGGCAGTCCCACCAACAGTGCATGAGTGTTCCTATCTCTCTGCATCCACGCCAACATTTATTGTTTTGTGACTTTTTGATAAAGGCCAGTCTCACTGGAGATAAGTGATATCTCATTGTAGTTTTAATTTGCATTTCCCTGATGATTAGAGATGTTGAGCATTTTTTCATCTATATGATATTTTGTGTGTCAAAAATGATGCATTTATTCAACTAACATTGATTAAGCATCCAATTTGACCAGACACCATGCTAGGCATTGGACATACCTCAGTAAGCATGACAAATTTGGAATTCCTGCCAGTGTAGTAACTTTTGTAATGAAATCTTATATACTAACAGTTGATGCAGATGGGTTAACAGATTAAATGCCACACAATTCCAGGCATTACCTTTGCAAAGACAATAATATTAATGGTACCACCTCTAATATTCCCCTCAAAGTTCCTAAGTCTCCATGTTGTCATAATTCTCTGTTTTCCAGATATGAATATGTGGCCCAATAAGCAAGTGACATCAGAGGATAAAGAGGAATTGAGGTTTGAAAAATAATATTATATTTTATTTTTAATATAAAAACATAAAGTTAGAAATCCTCATACAACTTTGAAAATAAAATATAAAACTTTAATAATATACAATGCTATTGGCAGGGGTATCCTATGTCACCAAGGATCTAAGAATGGACACAGTGGAGCATCATTGTGCCTTGTTGCTTTGATATCACTTTCATTATCACCATTAGCTAATGTGAGGTAGTTGGAGAATCAACTGATTTGAATTTGGATAGATTGATTATGCCATTTACTAGACAAATTATCTTGGGCAAGTTACTTAAATGCTGTAAACCTCAGTTTCTTCATTTATATTATGAAGCTAATACCACTTACATCAAGAGATTGTTCACTGGAGTATATTGAGAAAAGCCATCAATTCTTTATTCCTTCCTCTAGAGTTATTAGATATGTGCTGACAAGAAGATAATATATTTAATACAAATATTTAATATACTTGTCTTTAAAGTAGACACAAGCTATTTATACAAAATCTATTTCAGAATACCTAGTTTAGTTATATTTAGTATAACAGAATCAACCTTGCAGCATAACAGCTTTTATTCTACAACTCCATGTGTTTGGATTTATGAGTCATCAAAATAAGGGGTGAATTAGATTCATTTTATTATCCCATATAATTGCAGTACAATAAAGGATTAGCAAAATATGAGTTTCCAAATTTTCTAAGCAGTCATCGTCTCTATTTTTATTAGGAAAGCAGTATCTCAAAAGTCAAATAATTTCTATAATTGAGGAAAGAGATGAATGGTTCTTGTGGACTTCCAAAAGGATAAAACATTATTACCTCCTATAAAACATGCATAAATATTTTAGATTTGCCTAAGTAATCAGTGGGATTTTATTTTAAGATGGCACTTATTATGATTGTTAAGAAAACAGACATGAGTATGTGTTTTCTTTTATTTCCATTTAAATGAATTACCTTCTCTTAATTTTGAAGCAATCAACTCTATATAGGTACATAAACAATTGCTTAAGCCAAAGAATAAGAGAGGACATTCAGTCCTGAAAAGGGATTTAGGAAGAAAAAAATGGAAGGGAAGGAAGGGAGAGAAGAATAAAGGAGGCGGAAGAGGAGTAAGGATGGATGAAGAAAAAAAGGGGGAAAGGAGGGGAGTAGAGGGAGAAAGGGACACACATTTTCATTTTCCCTTGCTCTCAGGAGGAAGATTTACATTTGCATTCCAGCTGTAAATGGACCAAAAGGAGGCAGAGAACTACCCTCAATTATCCCATCATCACTTAATAGTGACTTCTAGAAAGAGCAGAAAAAGTAGTGCCTTTCAGGCAAAAGTGAACATTTCTCCATGTTGCCACCCCTTCCAGTGCTTAATGGATTACAGAGCTTCAGACAGGAGGGATGTTCAGGAGTTCTCCCTATTTCATCTTATTGACAAATACTCCAATTACACGTATTTGATTGTACCCTCTGCTTGATCATGTCAGTATAGGTTCCTTATCCATAGCTATAAAGATCTTTCAACGAAGCTTAACTTCACAGATTGGGAGGAATTTTGTCCCATTGACATTTGATCCTTGTAAATCCTGAAGATAGGCTCTATTTAGCACATGTTTAATATTGCTTAAGCTCTGACCGTTGTAAAGAAGGGTAGTAGTCTTATGGAAATATTCCTAAATATTAAATATATCTTAGAATTACAGTTCAATTTTGTAATAGATTGCTTTTCAGACTACTATATTTTAATATGTGACTGCATTTCCCAAAAGTATCGTTAGTTTTTATGAGTTCAAATTATTACCAATCAATAACTCAAAATTAAACTGAGTAGCTTTAAAATAAAGATAAATACTTGAAATGAGAGCCAGGTTTTGCTACCAGCCATGTTCTTGTTTCAGAAAGCCATATTTTCCTTGAGACATTTAGCTGATCTTATAAATATCTAACACAGGGTAGAAGTACAGGAAAGAAGAAATATCTGTTGAAATGTATTCTATAAAAAGATTAAAAGTAGAAGCAAAGGAAATGAGAAAAATAAAGTATAAAAATGTTTTTAAAATAAATAATTTTCCTAATTTCCCAATGTGAAGAGTAGAAAATATAGTATCTTCTTTTTAGAGCTATGCTTTCGTTTTTATAGAGATTTGATAAGCTATATCAGGTACTGGAGATTTCAAACCATACATGTACCAGCAATATTGTTGTTGATAACGTGACTTGGTCAAAGTTGTTTCTGGCAGATCAAAATATGGAGATTTTAGAAATTCAAGAATCTTCTATCTGGTATAAACTCAAAATATTTAATAGAGCTACAGAGAAAAGTGTCATAAAGCACGATAAATGGAGAGAATGGATTTGAAGATGGTAAAAATTAAAGGTTCCTGAGAAGAAACCCTAAAATGACTTATTAGAAACAGATAATCTTAAAGAAATATGTGCCTAAAAAAATAAGTGAGAATTAAGGAAAAGTTTGTGTAAATTAAACATTAGTAGTATTGGGTAATCATTTATGAATAATACCACTTAGCAGAATCTATACATGTGGCATAAACTGAAAAAAAAATAAGAAAAACAGAAAAATATAAATAGAAAATATTTATACAGATACTAAATAGAGATTCTTTTATAATAGAATCTGGCTGAGTAGTCCCTAAAATGCCCAGGCATTGTTAGAAGACAGAATTAAAAGACTCCAGGAATGTTTTGAGAGAAGTGTGACAAAGGCAGAGAACATAAGGACTAAACTTTAAGAGAAGTTCCTCAGGGAACTACTTCTTATTAAAAGTAATGAATATTAAACTATTGTCTTGGATTGAGGAAAGAGGTAATGCCTAAGAAATATAAGCCATCCTTCTCGATCTCCATAAAGCTGTCCCCAAACTTCTTCATGTTCCACAGACTCTTCAACATCGTCGTTGCCCTCTCTCAACACGTGACTTCCTTTACTGAAGAAATAGAAGCCACAGGGGAGAGCTCCATAAACGTTTAATGCCTGCACTCACCATTCTCTCCTGAGTCACAATGAAAGTCACATTTTCCCATTCAAAGTTAATTCTTCCTCTTACATTTTTGAACCCATCTTCCCCCATCCCTTCCAGGAACAAAAATACCTTGCACCATAAGTCTGCCTTACTACCTGTATCTTTCACATCCTATAAGCATGCTTGAATTTTTCTGATAAAAAATACAAAAACAACTAAAACCAACTTAATCAACACTAAATCTCTCTTACGCGAACATCTTCATTTTCTGTGTCATTCTTTCATATACAATCTTAATAAAATAATCTATACATGTCCTCTGTTGCCAAATCCTATTGTTCTTATATCCACACAAACTTTCTGTTCTGTCACTTTGCTGAAGTTTATTTTGCTAAAGACACCAACTGTCTCCAAAGCCAATATTCATGCGTACACTCTTTCAGTTCTTCTCTTCAGAATCACTCTCTTCCTGAATCATTTGACAGAAAATTTCTCTTGGCAATCCTACCACTCCAATTATTCTTTCTTGGCCTTCTTTCAAGACTGCTCTTCTTTGGTCAACCCTTCAAAATGTTGGGGTTCCAGAATTTTGCCCTTAAACTTTTTCATTCACCCAGGGTATTCTTACTGATTCTCAGAGTTCCACCATGCCATCTATAAACTGACAATACTAAAATCTATATTTTTAGCCTAAATATTTCCTCTGAGGTCTATACATGATTATACAGTATCTTAACCTTATGTTTCAAAGGCAAATGAAACTCTACACGTTCAAAATGGAATCATTATCTTTTATGCCCAAACCCATTTCCCATCCTATATTCCTTATGTCCATAAATGGCACTTCCATTCACCCCACCTCCAAGTGAGAGAACTGGGCATATTTCTCCCCTGGGATCCTTCTTAGCCTCATTCTCTTTAGACACTGGGGCAAATTCTAGCACCTTACATACCCTGGCATTAATGATCTATGCTCAGCTTCCCAAATTTACCATGCAATTTGAAACATTCATGACTTTGGTTATGTTGGAAAAGCTCTTTCTGCATTAAATCTACTGATATTTCAAGTCTCATTTTAAATATAAATTTTTAATTAATTCCTTCTGGAAAACTAACCCCAGAGAATACTAACCAATACTTCATAATGCTTCAATTGGGATACCTAAAAACTTCTATCATAGTACCTATTCCATGGTACTGCATTCATTTGCTTACATATATTTATTTTCATGTAAGATTTTAAGTTTCTTGATAGCAAAACTTAGTCTGACTCATTAAATTCTCAGCACATAAAACAATACCGATACATAGAAGATGTAAAATAAACATTTAAAGGAGGGATGTGGAATAAGAAATTACAAAAGTATTTTGTACAATTGGTGGTGGTGGAGAGGAGGTATTTGGCAATTTACACTTTAACTTTAGAACCAATCATGTAAAGCCAGTAAAACTAATTCTCTCCCAATTCCCCCTGCCATTCCAAACTATACCTGAATTTGGAAACATTCAAATAAATTATAACAAAAATATTTTGTTCCATGTCCTAGAAAATTTCTCCCATACACTAAAGTCAATATGCATCTGGACAAGTTTATTCCACATCTGGGCTGGCCTGGGCAAATGGTACTAGCTTTGATCTAAAGAACACACAAAATTTTTCGTTTGTAGCATATGCAGAGATATCAACCATTCCAGGTGTCCAAATGTATTCTAAGTCAGCCTCACAAAAATTACACAAAATGTACCAAATTATTGATAATTCATCAATGATCTATTGGTTCTTATGCTAGATATAAATCAGAACTGGACAACAATCTTTTCTTAAACCAATGATGCCACAGAAGTAGAAAGTCGAAGTAAAATTCACATGGCTATTTTCCATACTGTAAGGTTTCCAGATTCAGTACTTAAGAATCTGAGCCCTTCTAGTAACTAGAAAAGCTAAAATTCTTTATAACAATTTCAACAGAGAAGAAATCACTATAGTAACTTAGTATGTTAGGCTCACTGGAGCCTACAATAGAAAAAAAATAAATAATATAAAGAACACATAATTGTTATGAAATCAGAAAAAGATTAAAATCTATGAAAATTCCAAATATATGATTTAAGTGCTGTGTGTATATGTTAGTATGTATGTGTATATATGTATGTATGTATATATATGCACACACACACATATGTACATACTTAGGGCAATAAACAGAGAGAAACACAAATTTAACATCAAAACACTAAAATGTTTTCTTCATATAAAAAACAAAAACATTTATTGAAACTTCTGAATGCCTAACTTATGAATACCAAATTAACATGTTTTATTATCTTATAATGGTTAATTCATTTTATTTTCTTTTGAAACTAGATAAAATAAAAACTAAGGCTTTTTTAATTTTAGTACATTTAGTGGAACTAAGCCTATTTTCTAAGGCATTGCTGTTTCTGGAGAGTCAGCACCTAAAAAAATAAAGAAAAACCCGTTGGTCCAGTGTCAGTATTAACGTATGCTATTTAGTGAGTGCCTACTCTAAGCAAGACACTTTGCCAAACACTTAATTTAAATTATCTCAATTAATATGTTTCACGATTTTTATTCCACTAATGGTGATTTTATTTACATTCTTCTAACAACAGAATTGAATGGGCCAAGACTGTATAGAAAAATGAACCCCATATTTTTGTAATTCTGTTTATACTACCTATAGTACAGTTGGCATAACTCTTCAAATTCATATTACAGCCATGCATTTTCTCTGGCAAGGGAATCTATCATGAGATGAATCTAAGCAAAATAAACAATGTCCCTTTAATATTTTGATAACCTTTTCAATATGCCTCACTATAGTAGAAATTAGAATGTAAAATATTGTGACCTAATTCGCCAATTTCTATTGATTAAAATATCCCCACAAAATAACTACATGCCAACATATGACAAAAATTTTAAAAGGAAACAAAAATAAAGCATAAACAATTTAAATATTTATATAATTATAGATTATATTTCTAATCATGTCCCTATACATTAAAGAGAAATATATCTGTTAACACATACACACAAACTTCATGGATTTTTAATAAGAAATATATTAAAAAAATCAAAGTGGTTATTCTGAAAAAATATATATTTAAATATAGCCTGTATCATCGTTAGACATACTAAAATAATTAAGTGGGACCCAATGGTATTTGTATAAATCTGCTAAACATGTGAAATATTTGCTTTGGTTTTTTTATGCATAAACAGCTAATTAAGTTGTTATTGTATATTCAGATGTGAACATACACATATAAATTGATAAACATTCCAAACTCAATGCTTTTAAAAGATAATAGCATGAGATTTTCATTTATGCACAATAGTAGATGATACAGAGTGGTATCCTGCTTTTATTTGACTGAAGTAAGAATTCACATATCTGCTTACTACCCACTCCTCCCAAATACAGTATTTAACTGTACTTGGCATTTCTAATCCAGAAAGACTACTTTTTTCCTTCCATTTGAGATACAACATTTCCAAGAGAAAAAAAGCTGTATATATAAAAGCCTCTCTGACTATACACAAACTCACAAATAAACCCCCATCTCAGTACTGTGAGGCAAGCTCCTGCATGATGGATGGATGCTTTGCAAGAACAGTCAGCCATGGACACTCCTTTGCCCCTCCACCCCATTTCTTTATTTAATTACATGGCACTGGGAATACCAAGCAATAAAATTGCATTTTCATCCATAGCTGATTTCTATTTAGAGCTTGTCATGTTAATAGTGAAATAAATTGCTCTAATTGCCAGCAAACTTCATCAAATTCACATTTCTTCCTTATTTTATTCAATATTTATTAAACTCTATGTCCTAACTTGTCTGCCTGGTAAAAGCAGTCCAGTTTCTGAATAAATTTATAGCCTAATATTCAGTGCTGTCACTTATTTTTTTACTAGCATTCTAATTTAATTCTTAAAGTTTAAATTTATTCATATTGTTTTTGGAAATTTTATTATGAAAATGCTTACACATTTAATTACTCAATAATTATTTGATGCTTAGGAAAATAATAATTTAAATAAAACAAAAATTAATCCAAATTCTTGATATCTTCTGTGAATATAAGATTTAATTGTAAGATTTCTGGATGGCATTTTCAACTGATTAAGAATTATTTTGGTATGTACAATTTATTACTCCCAAAATATACAAAGCATTTGAGGTAGTTTAAAATGAAAGATCTAAATATCATTGGAGCATTAAAATGAGTATAAAGGAAAAGACTTCAAAATAAAAAACATATCAAACTTGAAGCCAGAAGGCCTACATTCCAATCAGAGCCCAGTCACTCATTACCTGTGTATCCTTGACTCAGTCACTTAACCTCTCAAAGGCCTCAGTTTCTCCTTCTGCTGACCATGCAATCGTATCAGATGATCTCTCAAGTCCCCTTTAAAGCTTTATTATCTTAATAATAGAGGAAGAGGAGATGAGGAGAGCAAAAAGTTAATCTGAGAGCAGGGTATCTTGTCTGACTAAATGAAAATATTAGCCTTTGGATTCCTAGGCAAAAAAAGAAACACTAAGTTTCATGGCTCCCAACACTTAATTTAAAAATAAATCATTCTGATTACTGGCAAAAAAAAGTACAATTTGAAAAAGTAATTCTCTAAAAATATATTACAATAGAACTTTGAATTACATAATAAAATCTATTTGATAATAATTATAAGAAACTACATAGAAATAGTTAACTATTTTGCCCTTTCTTATGTCCACCAAAAAAACAATACTGGATTGTTATTCTGAAAAACATTTCAGCAGGGATTTTATATCGGATACACCAGGTCTGTGGATTTCTAATAATTTTTCTAAATGAAAAGCATAGAGAATTGAGGAGAATAAATGCTTAGTTTGTTTCTAGTAATGGTCCTTTCAAGTAACAATTCTTTGGGATCTTCTACCATCACATACATAATATGAGCTTGAAGTCACAGGCTAGTGTCTAAAACACAGGGATATTATGTATTTGCCTTACATAGCAGGTAATATGAGGCCAAGTAAATATTTTATACTACTCAGCCACAGAAAACAATGGTGAACTAGCACCTCTTTCTTGTATTATCCTGGATAGAGCTGTTGCCCATTCTACTAAGTGAAGTATCCCAAGAATGGAAAAACAAGCACCACATGTACTTACCATCAAATTGGTACTAACTGATTAACACTTACGTGCATATATGGTAGTAACATTTGTTGGGTGTTGGGCAGGTGGAGGGGGAAGGAGGAAATGGGTATGTTCACACCTAATGGGTGCAATATGCACTGTCTGGGGGTGGTCACACTTGTAGCTCTGACTCAGGCAGGACAAAGGCAATATATGTAACCTAAACATTTGTACCCCTATAATATTCTAAAATAAAAAATTAAAATAAAATAAAGCCACAAATATATATATTTTCTTGTGAAAATAATAAGACCTGATTTATCTCTTTGCCCCAAAACAGGCCATCACCTTTTAATTGAAAGTTCTCTCAGGGAGGAGCTAAAGGTGGATAAAGACCTTTGAACAGCAACATTACATCGTCTCAAATGTTCAAAGAAATACTAGATTGAAGTCCCCAAATCATGCATCATAACCAAAAAAGATAAAATTTTGTTCTGAATTTTTGAGAAAGGAGTTATCATCTCGTCTATTTGTACCCTAACCCTTCCCTTCAAAAAACAATTCTCCATAATTTCTGTAAAAATTTGATACAGAGATGAATGTGTTCAGATGAATGTTGATTAACACTTGGTTTGTTGATTTTGATGTAAATGACAATAGTTAAGAAAACATAAGCACACTTGCTGGCATAGAATAGGCATTAAACGTTAACTGAATCTGAATTCACATGGAACTTCTCTTTCTGAACATTACTAGCAAAATTACAGTATATCTGAAATTATTCTCAGGGATAATGAAATGGTTTCTAAAGTACACAGGAGATATTTTCTTTTCTCATTCATTCATTTATTGCAGAGGAAAACAAGAATCTTCAATATCTAAAGCTGTATCATATTATTTAGGCACTAGTTATAAATGAATGAGTCCAAGGAAAAAATTTTGTTTATAACATTTAGAATTGGCATTTTCTCTGTCGAACATATCATTCCTACCTACATTCATTCTCCAAGTGATATTTCTACAAAAGGTTCTGAAGGCGCATTAAAAGGCCAGAAGTTATTTGATGTTATATAGTTTGACCTCTAGACACTTTCTATTTAAAGTATCAAAGGATGATCAATATACACTGCTACAATATTTTGCCCTTACTCTCCCCCTCCCCCAGCCTCAGTTAAAGAGAACAAAGTTAGCAATGATGACTACAAATAAAGCTGTGTGCCTAAATTCTGTGAGTTCTGCATACAGAATATTAGATAATGAAACTCATGCATGTATTTCCTTAAGGGTAAAGTTGATTAAATGTGTTGAAGCAACATTCCACAGATTTACAGTTCTATAATTTGGCCAAGCTATAGAATCATCCTTTTGCAGTCAAAGTAAATTGCAGGCATACTGAGGAAACTATTAGAAGAGTTAATTAGGGGAGATATTTTTGTAGGATTTGGGTCTATAACCCAATATTGGATATAAGTAACCCCAGCAGAAGAAAAAGTAATCTCCCTTGAGGATATTCTTTTCAATTTAGTGTATAAAATTGTAAAAGTTACTTAATCTGAGAAATGATATTCTGGTCTTACCAAATTTAGAATGAGCATCATAGAACATTAAATTAGTATAGAGAGCTCACCTAACTATCAGTGTAAATTTTAAATCTGGAACAGTAAGAGTTTACCTTCTCAATATGAGTGTTGTAGAGTGAAACCACTCTCTTTTTGCTGTCATATATCCTTGAATAATTCTTTCAGTTTAGTGGGAGTCTTTGAGTGGTAAAATGTCCAAGACTCATTAAATTAGGAATTATGCATTTATTTGTCCATGAATTTGTCTATTATCCCATCGTCCAACATATAAGCTCCATGAAAATAAGAATATCTACTTTAGCCTAAAATTAATTAATTTAGTGCTCAATAAATACTTGTTGGAAAATCTTACTGATATTGTTGGCAGATACCTTTTCCAAATTACATAAGATTAAACTATCAAATTAAAAAGTAAACATATTCTAAATAACCTATTTTTAAGTATGCAGCAGTACATGTAGTTCTTTATATAACTTATTCAATAATTATGTATATATGTAAATACATTAATTGAACAGCTTTAAAGTAGAGGACCCTAAACTGCTTTCTTCTTTTATAATTCTTTCTTTTCCTTCTCTTCCTTCTCCCCTTCCATATTCTTTAGAAGAAGCAAAAGCAGAAACTGAATATGGAATTTATAAGGAAAAAATATTAAAATCATTCCAATTATGAAATTTCAGAAAATCAATAAATGGCTTTTGAAAGTTATTATGAACTAATATTAAGTCTCCTATAATTTTAAAATCATTCATTAAAAAATAATTAACGACTATGTTTGAATTCTCAAATTATAGTGAAGAATACTGGAAACATTTTGGCAAGTCTCTTTTCACATAAGAAGGACAATGGACCATCTAGACAATTTAAAAACTAATGGAAATATATTGAAGAAATATATCCGTGTTGAATACCACATTTTAATCAATTGTATATATCAAAGTGTTCCATTTATAAGCCAGACTGTGACATACTTTATATTATGCTTAAATGTTATTACTGATACAAATTAGAAACTGGAAAGAACCAATAAACATTCCAGACTAAACCAATTTAATAGCATCTTGCTATCAAATATGGCAAGTGAAAGATATCAAACTGCAGCTCTTATAACTAACTTTTGAAAAATCAATAAATTTATTCTGCCAATATACACCCATATTGTATCATTTAGCTTTTTCCTTGTATAATTTGATTGTCATATATTTTATATACCTCAGAATATGCCAACTGTTCTATTTATGCAAATTAATATAATGTAATCCTTCTTTTTTTAGTGTTAAATATTTCAGTGTACTGATATCATAGAGCATATATGTTTCGGTATTCAAATGCCTCTACTTAAAATAATAAACCAGAAAGTAATTCAGTGCTGTGCTCCTCTGTCCCATCTATGTAGAAGTACAATTAAACATGCCATTTTATGACTATCATGAAATCTCTTAGAATGGCACTTTTTCACTATTCCTACAAAACACAATTTAGTTTTGTTGTTAGGATCATTTATTTAACAAAGTTTCTAACTATCTTCCTTAGTTTCTTCACTTTGAAAAATATCTTTATTCTTAATAAGCTTGGGTAACATCTACCAATTTGGACTCATTTGCAACTTTCATTAACTACTATTTAATCTCTTCTTCTAAACCATCAAGACGTTAAATAAGATTGAATCTGAAATTTCTTTTTTATTTTATTTTTATTTTTTTTTTGTACTCCCTCACCTCCTCTGAATCCCACATTTCTTGAGGCACTTTTTGAAAGAAATGTTATTTTCATTTGTGATCATCTCCCCCCACCCCAATTTAAACTATCTACAAGCTTTCAAATCCACTTCCAAATACCTAGCTGAACATTGAAAAATGTAGTTAAATCAGTAGTAAGATCAGAGAGTCTTCTCTCTAAAAAAAACTGAAAGCACTGTAGATAATTTGGCTAAATTGATCTTTTCCTAAAATGCTGAATTCACAAAAACCGTGAATTATTAAAGCATTGTTATTAAATTATCTTCAAAGTTAACTGATACCAGTTTTGCCAAAATATTTTGAAAAGCATTCAATTGAAAATATTATACTCAAGTTTGTATAAAGAAAGAGTTTTTCAAGCTATTTTTGTCTATCCCTTCCTCAGTTGGGTTGACATTTTTATGTTATTTTTTTCAAGACATTTTTTTTCCTGAATATATTTCCAAGAACTCTTGCTTCAGTCACCATTGGTGAGTTACAGTATCCCAAGTGAATGCCAAGAGGTTTAGATCAAAGTTTATGCATAGTATTATTAATATATTTTAAAAAAGAAAGAAAAAAGTAAACCGTTAAATGAATTAATTCATTCAAAAATCTAGTTATTTATTGTGAAAGTTTATTTATGAAGCTTCAACAAATTTTTAATTCCACTTAACAGTGTAGAATTTTTTTAAAAAAGGAATATTACAATAACCGTATTTTGGTGATTTCCTTTCAAGAAGAATCAAATTTTGAAACTTCTAAAGATATTTACTATAAAACTAATTAGCATAATTAGCATGTGAATTCACTTATTACTTAAGTTACTAAGAAAGAAATCAAAGGAAAATATCAATTAAGAATGGAAAATACTAGAGCCAGCTGCTTAATTGTGATCTCCATCCAGGTCTTTTAATCCAGAAACAGCCTTTTTCTCTCATTTAGTATTTTACCATTGGCAAGTCATGATAAATCATCATCAACATTATTTCTTTCATTATTTTCCATTGTTAACAGACGTAGGGACCAAGAGTTTAAATTCTAATTGTATAATGGAGTGAGGCTGAAATAATTAAAAATCCCAAGTTTGTGGGAGAACTTAAGCTAATTTATTTGGTTTTAAAAATAACTGGTCACAGCTTGAAGTACCTTTCTGCACTTTGAGATTATTCCTGTCATGAAGAAATAGAAGCTTTATGGCTGGACAGGGTGGCTCATGCCTGTAATCCTAGCACTTTGGGAGGCCGAGGTGGGAGGATCACTTGATGACAAGTGTTTGAGACCAGCCTGAGCAAGAGTGAGACCCCCATCTCTACTAAAAATAGAAAAAATTATCTGGGTGTGGTGGCATGTGCCTGTAGTCCCAGCTCCTTGGGAAGCTAAGGCAGAAGGATTGTTTGAGCCCAGGAGTTTCAGGTTGCTGTGAGCTAGTCTGACACCACGGCACTCTAGAGTGAGACTCTGTCTCAAAAAAAAAAAAAAAAAAAAGAAAGAAAAGAAAAAGGAGCTTTGAGTATTGCATATTACAGATTATATGTCACATATAAAAATAAATAAATTCTAAGTATTGTAGGCAAAGATTGCAGAAAATGCTTATTAGTTACAGGACTTTTAGTTTTTTTAATATTTGATCCTACTTGACTGCCGTTTTACATAAGACTGCAAAATAAAAAAGGATAATAGCATTAATGCCCTTCTGATTTTCTCCATCTGCACATTCATCTTGGGATAAAATAACTCAAGAAATGACAATGAACAAGTCAGACATCATTTTGAGTATCTGAGTTAGAGACTGGATTTCTCTTAATTAGATCAGTCTCAGAAAGATTGTAGTAATTCAAGAATGGGAACCCAACAGGTGGCTTATAAGATTTCTAAATAAGATACACCTACCCACACACAAACACACACATATGCAGAGATACACATACTTACATATCAATTATTTCTCACTTCTACTAAATTTCTTAAAAATTATTTTAAAAACAGTTATATCACAACAAATAACTGATTTGATACTAATTCTATGGTGGCATAATAATAATAATATGCAATAACTGAAGAATATGATGTTTCCTATAATAGCCATGGTTTCTGCAACTTTTCCAGAGTTATACAAATATCTTGCCATGCCTGGGTAGAAAGCACAGTTTTTTTCATTTTGCAAATGGTCTGTATCACCTTGTCAGTTCACGCAAAGTGCTGTTTAGCTTTCCTTATTACCAAATACAATGGTCAGATTTTAGCTTTTGAATTTTGATGCCAAAGGACAGAAGTATGTTATACGATATAACAAACTTTCTGATACACCAAAGAGCTAATTATTTTCTAAAGACAATAACTTAATTCACAAAAGATATATGTACATTGCAACATGGAGCTAAATGTAAACTCACAGTCACTCAGAATTAGCAGAAGAGTTGCATCATGAGATTCATCTTAATCTTTTAATAAATACATCTTCAAATATTCATTAGAAGAGGAAGTAAAAAGCTAAATATTGATTCCTGCCAGGCAAATTATAAAAAGCAAGTTTCTAAAAGCTACATGAGTAACCAGAAGCAGGAATGACAAACTCATGACTTTAAACAAGACAATTAACCCTTGAGGAAACTATCAATGCTTCACAGATCATCTTTTTTCCTGTGTACCTTTTATTATTTTTATTCTAAAACTAACTCCATAAATAAAAACCTTTTCGATGATTTTGTTCTATTATCTAGAGTAGAATGATGCCCTGTAAGACTCACACTCATGCACACACACTATGAGAGTGCCCCTTTGGGCACTATAGAAATGCATATTACTTTTTGGGGAGGTGGGAATCACTTGACAATCTAGCATTAAAAAGCATCTGACCTCAACATAAGTCTTTAATCAAATCTGATGGCCGTGCTCTTGCATCAAGTGGATCTGAAGTTCCCTCTCTTTTCCATCATCAATCTTCTTCAGCCTGGCATTCATCAAGCTGCATGACAACTCTCATTCACACTAAATAAGCTTTCAGGTGAATTTACTTTGGAATCCCAAATGATCCAGTGTAAAGTTCCAAATCATTCTTTCACAGAATTGCACCCAGATAGCCCCTGGCACTCTGATAAAAGTGGTCTGTCAATAAAATGCTGAGTGAAATTGCTTGTTTGGAATGTATGGTGTCAGTTTAGAGACTAGTAGCTGAGCAAGCATCTTCCTAAAAATAGAGAGACTTAAGTGGTTAAAAAACGCTTGTGATGGTTGCACAACTATGTATTTATATACCAAAAACCATTAAAGTATACACTTTAAATGGGTGTATTGTGTAGTATGGGAATTATATCTCCATAAAGCTATTTTTAAAGCTGCTTGTTTTTATAGTTGCATGAAAAAATGCTATTTTATTAGTAATCTATTTGATGGACTCAGCTACAAGTTACAGGAGTTATTTTGAAGCAACTATATTGAAAATAATTATTAATAGATTAAAATCTAGGGTGTTTTTGTCCTCTGGCCAATGTGTAATATGTTCTTTATTAAACATCTTCAAAATTCTGGAGTTAATGCATTTTCCATTAAAAAAACAAAATTGTTGAGTTCCTGAGAAAATTTTTCTATGTTCCAATTCATTTTGTAATTATTTTAATGTATAAAAATTACAAAGTATTTCAGTTACCTACTTACTTTTGCTTCTGCTAAGTTCATATTTTTTTCCAATCGATGGAAAATCAGTTGGCATAATAAAAATATAGGTTAAAAGAAACCACTGGAAATTCCTTGATCTCATTTTCTTTTTAGAATCTTCATTCAAGTAGCAGAATAAAGGAGCTTTGTGATTAATCAAAAATTTTTACCTCAAGATATTACCTTGATTAAAGAATCATATTTGATCTTTAATTCCAAAACAATAGTTCTTAAATTTTAATAGTCACCTAAACTATGAATTACTTGGACAGCTGGTTAAAAAACATAGGTTCGGGACCACGTGTTTTGGGGCTGAGATGGGCACCTCTAAGTCAGCATTCTTGTAACCAACTCAAGTGATTTTAATTCAAGTGGTCTTTAAGCTGCATTTTGAGAAATTAGTCATTTTTATATCACAATATATGGCCAAAATATGTATTCAGCCTTAAAATCTAAATTTCATAGAATTCTTAGAATTGAAGAAGTTTCTAAACAAAAAGCACTTCAAGAAAGCATCTAGTTCAGTCTAATGCTTAACAGATGAAGGATTTAACATCTAAAAGTCTAAATGTCATGCCTCAAGCATATAAAGTGATAAAGCTAGGACTCGAACTTAATTCCAGATTTTTTTGTTTAGTCTCTTCCTGTGCCTTTCTATAAGGAAAAAAATACTTGAATAAAATAACTCATGAAAAAGGAATTTTAGCAAATATAAACCACAAAATCATTTTAAAATAATCCTCATCACATCTTTTAAAATCTACATACAAGGAGCAATAAAAACAAAAGAGAGCAAAACCACAGGCTTTATCTTTCCTTAGAGTCGCTAAAATAACAGCAAATTTTATTGAATACTTACACTTGATCTAGATCACCCTCGGCTAAGTGTGTCATTCTTACAATCCTTTTATTATCTGTAGTTTACAAATTCAGTAAACTGAGGCTCAGAAGAATTATATAAATTGCCCAGAGTCACATAGCTACTAAGAGATAGAAGTAGCCCTCAAATGAAGGTCTACATGAAAAAGTCTTTGTGCTTAAGGGTCCAGTACATATTGTCTATGAACATACCTGTTTAGTTTAGGATATACTGTTAAATTGGGGGCATTTAAATTTTTCTGATATCATTACTGTTGTAATCGGGCCTCCTTTACTTGTTTTGCAAAACTAAGAACACAAAATAGCATTAACAAGGAAAGAACTTCCTATTCTGCTGTTTTATGCATTTGATTTCTTTCCTCCTCAAAGGGATTGTTTTGAATGAGCTATTTCTTTTTCTAAAATAAATGTTGTTAGAAACAAGTTGAGTTAGTCTCTATTGAAAGAGAGAAAAAGACAAAAGAAAATCAGGAAAAAAAGGGAATGTAACAAGACATCCCCTTGTCGTAAATTTGATTTTACCTAGAACATTTTGATAGCTGAGTACAAGACAATAGTTGCTTTATGTTTTGTGGAGAAACTGAAGCTTACTCACTTGATTGGTTGAAGATAGTTGCCCAAATCCCAAGTAGATGGTTATTTAGTTATCATAAGTAAATCTACTGAACAGAATTACGTTTCCTAAGGTTTTGCTTAAAAGACATCTTTTTTTTCATCATGTAAGTCTTGCTTGAAGCTGAAACTTCTAATCTTACAACAACGCAGAGTGGAGAAGGAGACAGGTGAGGTGAAAGATTCTCACAGCTTTCCTGGTCAGTGGCATTTTGCCACATGCCATGGCTAAGCAGAACCAATGGGGACCAATTCCTGCCATCCTTCAATGTTCTCTTTGCTTCAGAGTCATGGGATCAGAGACATTCCACATGTACCAATACGATCCAATTCAGTGATCCTAGCTATAACATCATTTCAGTCTATGTTATCGCCAGTGCCTCAGGACTGTGAACTCATCATCATTCTGTGCAGCTAATTTTGTGGGACAAGTCTAATCCAGGCAGCTCATTTTGTGGGGCAAGCGTAAATGCTAAAAATGCTTTCCTCTTGTAGGGTCAAAAATGGGTCAACTTTTAATAATTTCCACCTATTGAGTTTACTTGTCCTTAGACAAACATTAAAATAAGTCTAATTCACTTTTCAAATATCAGAGCCTGCAAACGTTAGTATCATGGTAAGGAACAAGTGCCACTGTCTCTTCAGAAGTCTGCATTTTAAACATCCTCAGACACTTCCATTCACCTTACCTTGGTTTAGTTTGTTCTTTTGTTTTTATAGTTGCTGTTATTTTTCTGTTTGTTGTTTGATTTTTGTTTTGTAGTTAAATTTGTTTGCTTTAAAACAAGTACTTGGCCCAGGTTTCTCAACATTTCCAAGTTAGTTTAATATGTAACCTTTCTTGATGATATATATCTCTGTAGTAAGCCTAAGCACTTTAATCCATGTAAAAATTGTATTTAGTTATAACTTAATATAACATGGCCAAATGGTGAAACAACTTTGTGTATAAGTGATATAGTATTTGTTACAGGAAGCTGTGAATTTTAAATTTGAAGCATAAATAAGTACATTTTATCCAACTTTTCAGTTTATGATTAAGAAAACTCAAGCATAAATGCCTATAAATTATAGCTCAAGTCATATGTCTCTTGTTTTTTTTTTCTAAAAGCCGATTTCCAAGTTAATAAGCAGTAAGTTAGAATTTCTCTCTGTGCCCCTGGACGATGTGATCGAGACCTAGACATCTGCACTCAAATGTTTATAGCGGCACAATTCACAACGGCAAAGATGTGGAAACATCCCAAGTGCCCATCAATACATGAGTGGATTAATAAAATGTGGTATATGTATATCATGGAGTACTACTCAGCCATGAAAAATAATAGCGAACTAACACCTCTTGTATTATCCTAGATAGTGCTGGGGCCCATTCTTATAAGTGAAATTTCACAAGAATAGAAAAACAAACACCACATGTACTCACTATCAAACTGGTACTAACTGATCAACACTTATGTGCACATATGGAAGTAACATCCATCGGGTGTCAGGCAGGTGGGAGGGAGGGGTAAGGGATGAGTAAATTCACACCTAACGGAAGCCGTGAGCACTGTCTGGGGGATGGGCATGATTGCAGCTCAGACTCGGCTGGTGCAAAGGCAATATATGTAACCTAAACGTTTGAAGCCCTGTAATATTCTGAAATAAAAAAAAAAGAATTTATCTCTACATGCAAACAGTGCCAGCCCCTTTCTCAAGCCACATCATTTAACACATACTTGGTCTATAAGAACACTAATGAACTCTATTACCTGGATAAGTTCATTTGGAGTACCAAAATCAGGGCCAAAAAACACAATATACTCTCACCTTTTCAAGATCTGACTAGGAATTCCAGCATCTTCAATTCCCCCTTCAGCTAGATACAGTGGGATTTTCCTGCGTACAGACTCAGTGTTGTTTCTCAACGTCTTAAAAAGCAGATGCACAAATCTAAGCAAGTGAAAGTAATGGGATTGTATTGCGGTGAAGGCGAGTTAGGGATTAGGATTCCAGGTGTGTGGGATGGTAAAAGGCTGTTATCTTCTAATTGGGTAAATCTGTCAAGCAGATTTGCCAGTTACACCTTTCTTTTTTTCCCATGGTTGCTAGAACATAGCTTACCTTACCTACTGTTTCAGGGAATGGAACGCAGTCTTTTTTTTTTTTTTTTCTTAGTAATAGGGAACAAATAAAAAATAAGGCATCTAGAGAAAATGTACTCTGATCCTGCAGTTCCTCACCACTTTCCTTCTTAACACTCCACAGGCAAGGGGAAGGTGAAATCAACTTTAACTGTAGGATTTTCTTACTAAAAGGACTGAAGGGAAACGTATCTACATGTCAGAAAAAAACAAGATTCAGGCTATTATATTCTGAGTCTTAGGAATGGGAGGGGAGTAAGGAGTGAAAGTTTCTGAGGGTGGGAGTGAGGATAAAGGAAAAGGCTTTGAGGGTGCTACCATGGAGACAAGCACTGGGACAGAGTTAAGGCCAAAGACTAAAGAAAGAAGCCATCATTCTTACTCTGTACTCTTTTCTCTCCAATCTTTTGCCAGGACTGGGACCAGGTATTTGGTTTTTGTTTGTGTTTTCTTTTTTTAGTAACATGTGGATCATGATTACCTGTCCTACATAACTTCCTTGTGCTGTTGTGAGAATCAAATGAAACAATTACAGTAAAGTACCTTGAAAATTGTAAGGCACGGCACCAATATATTATTATTATTATTACTTGACTACAAAGTCTTGCTCAGTAAGAAAACAAAATCAAACCTCGAAAAACTCAGTTTTTATGTTTTTTATTATTTTTCTAATTTTTAATTTTTTTATTTCAGAATATTATGGGAGTACAAATGTTTAGGTCATATATATAGTGCCTTTGCCTTACCTGAGTCAAAACTATAAGCATGTCCATCCCTCAGATGGTGCTTTTTATGTTTGTATTTTTTAAGCCTAGATATGAAAAGAAGCAATAGTCCCTGTTATCAGAAATTAAATAAAAACTCTCATTGTAAAATCTTAGTATGAGATAATCAGAATGAAAAAAGAACCTGATGGTGATCATCCCTGTTTCATAAAGTCTATAGGCTACTATAAACATGTACTCTTTTATGAATACCATATATATACTATGTTATTACAATGTCTTAAATTTTATGTTTCACTATTGTATAATTGTGACATATTAAGACCTTACTAAGTTTAAGGCAATTAAAGAACAACTATATTTATTAACAGATTAATTGAGGAACTACAGATTCACTAAGGTAATAAAGTCAAATGAATGTCTTCCAAAAAAAATGTTTCTGTAGAAGTTGACATGGGTTTAACTTAATAGGAATTTAATGAGATTTAAGGCATTAAACTTTTTATAGGGCAGAATTAAAAATAAACAGCAACAACAAAACTAGTATCCTTGCTAGCACTGGATTTAAATTTCAGAATCTTTCAAGCATAATAAGGCATTATACACACCCCAGGAATAATTCACAGTGAATTAAATGTCTCGGTGGTATCACTCATGGAGTACAAACAAGAAATATGTTCTTCATCATTTTTCCAAAGTGCTAATAAGTTGATTTTGTACTTGTTATAAAAATAGTTACAAAGATGGGGTGTTACCTTCTTGTGGTTGACAGTTTAAGAATGTTCTAATAGAAAATAATGTGACTTTTTGGTACAATGCACGTTTATAGATATCACAGAATAGATACAATATTTATGGTTCTCCTTTATCCCCTTAGGAATCATTATCTAACTCCAGACTTTGAAATTTGAGGCTTTATACACATAAGTAAAATGTGGAAATATAGCCCTAAAAATATAGTTAAGCTTTTCTGATAAGGCAGGACCTGAAGGGTGAACTGGCTTAACATATGACAGAATTGACTTGGAATCTGGACATATGAATTTGGAAAAATAACCTTACTAATCTGATCTCCCTTTTCCTTATCTGTGTAACAAGGATAGTAAGATCTCATACAATGCTGCTGTGAGGATCACCTATAACAACAGGAAAGGCATCTAGCATAATTTCAGTCACTTGGTGAATGCTCAGCAAATTAATTGCCTTCCCCTTAAAATCCAGACCTCCTAAAAAGCTGAAAAAAAAAATCCACTATTTTAAAACAACTTTTTACATGATTATTAAACATATTCTAGAATATCCAATCTTTAACTAATTCAACAGATATTTTAATGCACATACATCTTAGAACTCATATCACATTCATTGCATGCTGGGTAACCATCAGGAAGAGTTTATTAGATGAAAATAAGTCTGTTGTAAAAGATTTCCTTGCAATTACTTCACTGCCATTATCCCGGCCACACACTCATGCAGCTTTTCAAATTAATATGCTTAGATTACTGAGCGAGTAATCAGAGCAGTGGAATTCTATGAGGAACTCAATTACTAAAGAAAATGATCACTCAAGCATTTGAGAAATTGGGGCTACATCTAATTTTGAATAGTGGGCTATTATTGATATTATGGAAGCATTCAGTACAAACACGTGGACATGCAGCACCAGAACAGTGTTTCACTTTATATACATGTGGTAAACAGACTGTTTGCTAATTTCTCCGCTAAATGTTATTCTGCCTAGCTGAAAAAATATATATATATATATATATCAATCTTGAAATCAGTACTTTTAAAAAAATGGGGAGCTGATTGCTTGATTAAATAAAAATTGGATTGTTAACTTACACTTAAACAATTCTAATTTTTCTACTTGAGATAAAGTAATCCTTTATAGACTAGAAATACCTATCCACTGAAAGCAAATTTAAGAATTGTTTTTGACATATTTCCATATTAGAAAACTGCTTAAATCCTTTCATCATTGAATTTTAATTATTCCCATCACCCAAAGACCCTTTTTTGACTAAATGATAATGATTCATGTGCCATGTTTTTACTCATTTAATAACTTGTAAATAGACCTTTGTTTTCTACAAATTAGCTATCACCCTAAGTCCAGTTGCTTTTGATGAAAATTATTTTTCTAATTTTAATTTTTATCTGAGATTGAAAGCAAAGATCATTTTTAGAATGCTGCTAGATCTGTTAAAAAAAAAAACACTGAGATTAGAAAAGGTGGTATGGGAAATGGGTTGAGCTTGTTATGAGTATTGCTTTCTCTGTTTTTTACTGAGGCAAGCAGTAAAGAAAAACCATTCAATACCATGATAATTTTTAAGGAATCCAGCAGTGTGGCCTTGACAAAGTGCCTTCACCCCTCAAAATGTAATAATGTAACATAATAATGGCAATGATTATGATAACGATGATGATGATGACACTGGTAGCCATGTAGATATTGCTAGCCTCCCTAAAATGTTAGAAGTACAAAATAAGAGCATATAAATGTGCTACAAGAAATTATTATGATTATTCTCAGTAGCATTTTTTTTTAGAACCTTGAAACCATGTACCACATTGAAAATATGTTGAAAGATTTTGTCCCTTTCCCCCAAAAAATGAAAAACACACACACTCACACACACACAGAAAAACCATTAATAAAATTTCAGGAAACCATGGCTTCTCTAAAGTTTCTTCATTGACTGGCCTGTTGAAGAAGCCCGCTGTGGTACAAATCAGTGGTGGCCTAGTCAGGAGCCATGCCCACCACACACCTCATGCCTTAGTTTGTTCGACCTTCATCACAAAATCCTGAAGTGTTCAAATATCTACTAACCCAAATGAATCTCCAGAAGAGCCTAAGTCAGCGAGTGTATGACAGTTTTCAGGGAAGTTGTGAATTGTGACTTTTTTCCATCTCCTGCTGCATAAGAAAAAGGAAGCATGCCACCACAGTTGCTTTTGGCAGCCATCTTATTGACCAAAAGAATAACCAGACCCAAGGCAAAGCCAAAAGTGTGAATGGCAGATAATGTGGTCAAGCCTCTGGAAAAATAACCTATATTACTCTGAACTGCCTGTTATATCAAATAAGAAATTCTCTTCACTCATCATCCTCCTTGAAGTCTCAGTTCAGACATCATTTGCTTGGTGATGCTATTACAGACTGAACCAAGGAGAAATAGTCTATCAGCCCCTCATTTGGAAAACTTTTAGTATATATAGAACTTTATTATTTAACTCAACCATTGGGTTTAATATTGGGATTATAACAAAACCATGAACTTAAGGACAGAGGTTTGTTCCCCATTACCACGCTTTTCCTTTGGTTCATTATATTATTGCATTCACAGAACAGTGCCTGCCACATAATAGGAATTCTGCATGTTTTGGGTGAATTAATGAACACCAGAATATGAGTGATTTTGAAAGACATAAATGAATAAAAAAAGGTAGATCTTGCTTACATTTTCAAAATCCTATAATTAGAATTTTAGTACTAACTCAACTTCCTTGAGTATTAACTCTACTTCCTTGTTATGAGAAGATTAGGACAGAATTCTTCACAAAAGCACAACAGCAAAGAATGTTCCTTTTAGGTTTTCTAATGTGATATCAGTTATTTGTATATGAAGAGGTAGGGAATAGTATTAATATATTTATTTTTACAAAATTTCTGGAAAATGATCATTGATAATTTGGGAAGATGTCCAATTCCTAACATTCAGTATGGTTCAGGACATTTTTTTCCTCTTAAGTTCTGTTATAACATTCATATAGAAAAGCAAACAAGTCATGATTGTACAGTTTAATGAATAAACACAAAGTGAACACATTCATGTAATTACTGCTCAAGCTAGGAAATATTTCTAGTACACCAAAAGACAGTCTTGGTTTCCTACCTTAGGAATATATTTGTAGTCCTTAGAATACTATAGTTTCACAATTACTGAGTGTAATTGATATAATTATTATGAATTATTTGAATAATGATGGAGTAATAAATAATTAATGTATATTCCATGTTAGAAATTTTATTTATTTTGGGAAGCATACATGTTAATCATTCTTAAAGTATTTTCTCCTGTTTAATTCCTTACAGACCATAAACTGTAGTAATTCTTGGTAGAGTGAGTGAATATAAAGCTAGTCCATAAAAAGTGATATGTAGATTTTAAATATGAAAAATACTCTCATATGCACTATATTTAAACTTCATCACTGATCTCTTTGACTGGCTTATCTCTACAGTGAATGAACTATTTCTCTGAAAAGTGAAAAAAAAAAGTCTTCCCATTTAGAAGGATAAAACTGAGAGAAATGAGAAACATAATAAGAGGGAGAGATTAAAATCTTCTGAAATTGTTTAATTGATTGCCTGACAATTAAAACAGAGATACTTTAAATCTGAAACCCATCAATCCCGAGCTCTGTTTTCCTTTTTTATTTAATTATAAAAAATAAAACACAAATGTATTCTTGTTTAGTTAGAACTTTGGGGAAATACGTTGGAAGCTGTAGGCAATAAAGTACCAGCTGCTTCTTTGTTGCTAAGTTTATCAGAGAGTTTAGTAGAAAATGTGTTTTTATAATTTATCATTCCTGTGTGTTAAAGTTTTATGAGCTGCCTAGGAGAGGATGTAAATAAAAGCCATGTTACCAAAGCCCAGTTAAAATGCAGCACGGAGATAAAGGTGTGAAATGGAGTATCATCACTAACCAAAAGCACACTTGGGCATGGGGGGGAGATAGATACTGGTAAACACTTACAAGAAACTTTTTTTCCATATCATTTCCAAATTATTCTTATCAGTCTAATTACTTGGCAACAAACTATACCTATTACCAAGATATGCCAGATGAAGAGTTCTGCCTGTATACCTTACACAAGGTGACAAAGCTCCAACAGACCCTTGAGGAGAACAGAACTAGAGGCCCTAACAGCCAAGGTTAATATCTTGTTGTATATTACATATCATAGTATATATAATCCAGGTACTGTTAACCCCCAATAGAATGCTTTTAGAATCCAAAGCAATTGTGTATAAGGTAGTTTAAATAAATTTTTCTCTTTCTCCTGGCCAAATATTTAGTGAATTAATTACAAAGATACTTTCAATGATTAGGTTCCTTAGCTTTTAAAAAAATTCACTTCAATATGCTATATCCTAACAGCTCCTTATATCATTCTTGCATCATGTAAAAAAGACGGAACATCTGGTAACACAGTGATTGGTATATTTTGAGATCTCTATAGGAATGCTGTTTTACAAGACCATAGACACCCTCAATCCCTATTGCAGAACCCTTTATTGCCAACCTGATCTTTGACTTCCAGCCTCTACCAAAGTTGTAGACATCCTCACAACACAGCTGCACTTGTTCTGTAAGATTTTATTAGGAAACTACTATGTAAGATTGGCATTCCAGATCCAAAAGAAGACAGAGAGAGAGAGAGAAAGAGAGAGAGAGTAAGGATAGAGTATGGCTGGGAAAACACAAAAATTCACAGTTTTTTAAATTCTTAGAAATGGGAAGTTCTAATAGCTGTGACTCAAATAAGACTCTAGTTAATTCCATACCAAGCAAAACACCTATTGATTGAGATGTTAATAGCTTTCTTACTTTCTGGTAGAAAAAGAGAGATTAAGCAATTCAACCATGGGTACACTGTTTCTCATTTATAAATACTAATACCAACTGCCTCATGATGTTTTTGAGAAGATTAAATGAGTTAATACATATGAAGTATACTGCTGGCTACATGGTAAACACTCATTAAATAACAGCTACTATTACTGTTAGTATCATACTGAGCACTGTTCTAAGTACTTTAAATGTATTATTTAATTTGATCTTCATGATAGCCTTACATAGTAAATAATACCATTCTCATTTTACACATGAGTAAACCATGAATTAGATAGGTTAAGTAACTTATCAAGTGACACACAGCTAATATGTATTGGGAATGGGATTTGAACAGAAGCAATTCAAGATCCATGCTCTCAAATACCAATTTATGAACTGGAGAATAAGGCAGAGGCTGAGTCTGTTAACGAGAAAATAACCCAGACCCAGTCAGTATTTAAGGCAGCTCCAGATTTACATGTTTTGTTTGATCTCCTGGGATTCCATAACCCAACCAAAGTCATGCCATCATTTATACAGAAAACAGAATAAAGTAGAAATTAAGTGGCTTTGGAGGAGAGTAAGTGACTATAAGTGAGCACAAGGAATGTGTTTGTGGAAAATATCCTGAAATCCCTTTGTAAGGTTCCATTTCTGGGGGAAAGGGAGAGATGTTCTAAAATTTAATTGTGATGTTAACTGTACGACTCAGTAAATTTACCAAAAATCATTGTATTGTACACTTAAAATGGGTGAATTTTATGGTATGTATTAAATAAATTATACTTCAATAAGCTGATAATCTTTTTTATTTTCTGAAAACAAACCAAAAATGTAAAGTTATAGATACCGTGTTTCTGCTCTAATCATCCCTGAAATTCCCAAGTTGGGCCCAACAATTTGGTATTTGTCAACTAAATCCACAATAGCTTTTCCAGTTAATAAATGACCCTAAATCTAGTGTCTTAAAACAACCTTTTAAAAATTAGTGTCCCAATTCTGTGGGTCAGGAATTTGTGCAGAGATAAACTGGGCACTTCTTCCATTTCTCATGTCATTGAGGAAATTCAGTGGTACTCATCTGGCAGATGGGTTGGCCTGATGAATTCAAGATGGCTTCAATCTTATGTCTGACACCTAGGCTCTAACAGTTCAAAGACTAGGACTCCCAACCAGGAGCACCTACATGTGGCCTTTCCATGTAGCTTAGTATTGTCACAAAATGACAGTATGAGAGTAGTCGAATTTCTAACATGGTGGCTCAAAGCTCTAAGTGCAAATATTTTAGTGAACAAGGTGGAAGCTGCATTATTTTTATGATCCAGACTTGGAAGTCATATAGCGCCACTTGTGCTGTCATCTGTTAGTCAAAGAAATCAGTTCTTCTAGATTGAAGAAGTGGGGAATTATATTTCACCTCGTTAGGGAATAACAGGATCTCATTGTAGAGTAGCATGTGGGATTGGAGATGGTGTTATTGATATCAATTGGAAATACAATATGTCATAATAGTTTATAAGAACAACCATCATTAATATGGCATTCAGAAAGGTTTGTAATTCTTCAAAACTCAGATATCTGAAACATTGAAGACTTCATACACCATAGTAGTAGACTAGGAGAAATTTGGGGTTCATAGTGATACTCCTACATACCTCAAGAAATTCATGCAAGAAACTTCCTTTCTAGACAAATCCCAACTTTCAATCTATATTAATGATTATACTTTTAATTTCCCTTGTGCTATTTTATATCAAAACATTTAATTTACATTAAAAATTGGTTTCCTTTTAGTTTGGAGATTCTAATGTGGCAGCTGAATACAGCTGTGAATTGTGTTCTTATAAAACATTTAATGCCAACTATGGACATTTTTGGACATGTATTTTCTGAATTGAACATGACATTTGATGACTTTTGCACAAAATAATAAAAATTTAAATTATAATCACAAATGCCTTACATTTATTGTATTTTTGTGAACACTTTAGTGCATGTGAGATAAATACATTGTACTAAAAACTTGTTTAATTTAAAGCCATTTCAGCTTACTGAGATGTTGTTATGTTGTTTTTTCACTTTAAATGTGCCAGGCAACTTATTAATGAAGGAGTAACTCAGTGTCATGTAAGTATAGATCTTATTCTTCCAGCTGCAATGAAGAACAAAGTGGTAAAAAGAAGGAAGGAAAACAAAATAAAACCTCTTGCCTGAAGGACAGGGTGATTCATCCTTATTTAAAGTAATGCTATTTATAGGACTTTCTCACAGCAACTTGAGACTATAGTTTTTCTAGCCTTTATTCACAGTCCTTAGCAGTTTACAGTGCCAGAGAACACTGTAATGGGAAAAAGTATGATAAAGCATGAAGCTCATTGAGAATATGGTCATAGCCTACTGGAGCTTGATTTAATTTTTTATAGGAGCGATTCCTGTTCTGTTCCCACATGTTGAAAACATTTTGAATTTTTACTCATCTAAATCAGTAGTCCTCGGCCTTGGCTGCATATTAGAATCAACTGAGATTTTTACAAAATAGTAATGCCAGCCTCCAGCCCCAGAGAGTAGATTCAACTGGTGTGGGGTGTATCCTTACATTTACAAAGCTCCTCACATGACAGAACCAGATTTTACTACCAGGGTCGTGAAACAGTGATATAATTTGTTAGCATTTCTGCTGGCTTCATGTCACCTACTTTTGAGAAAAGTTGTCTAGACCTTTACCAAGGAAATTTGTAAAATCTTGACTGTAACCCAACCAGAGAAGGGTCCCTGAAGTACCTCAAATCTCTTCAGATAAAGACAAATCCATCTGTCAGTATGCTCAAATCACAACTTTCAATTACTTTCAAATTCACTAACTTTTCCATCCTCCATTTTGCCATCTTGTTTATTTTTTATATTACTAGAGATGTTCTCAAAGACTATAATGAAATCCAAAAACACTTGGCTATACATCCATCTCTAAAGTTCCTACTAATCTTTTCAAAAAAGTGAGTTAGATGAAAGAAATGAAGAGTGAGAGTGAAAAAAAAAAGCAAACCAAAAACAGAAACAATTTCAACGAGGGAGAGAAAAGGGAGTTTAAGTTTTGATTTGGCCACTAACAACATTGTGTGACCATCCACATGTCACTTAAAGCTCACTGGATTCAGTACTCACGTGTAAAATGACAGATGGTTGAACTGAATTTGTGGGTTTTTTCTTTTTTCTTTCAGTGATGGTGAAGGTGTTACGAGTTAAACACTAGAAAACACTTTCCAAACAAAATACATGAAAACTAAATATACAAGAGATGTTCTGATTAACAAGTGGGTAAGGTCCTGCGAAGACCCACCTACTCAACCTTCCCCATTCGCTGGTTCCTTTGCCCCTGTATTCCTACACTAACTGCATTTTAAAAAAATAACTGCCATGTAATCTTCAAACCTAATGTTTTAGATAATTCTAAAGCGTAAGATTTGGAAGCTATTGGACTGTGTGGTCCCTAATGATCCCTTAAAGTGTTAAATTCCAAGGAACTAGAAGAGTACTGCTGGGTAGATTTTTATGCAAGTGTGATTATCCTAATGGGTAGAATCATGAATATATATTTGTATTAATAAATATGTCCATAATGTTTAATCAATACATGAGTTTATGCATTTAATTTTGCACGGGCATATATGATTTTAGGTGTAACTGAGAGATCACCCAATGATGTGTATGCTGTATATAGATTATCTACCATTTCAAAGCAATCTGAAATATAGTTACTAGTTTCCCTCTGTTTACATTAGTAAACACAGACTCAATGAGGCCTAGTAATTTCTCTGAACTGACACAGCTAGAAATTGTTAGATACAGTATTTGAACCCAGAATGATCTCAAGCCAAAGTATGTGCTTTTTCCCCATAGTAATAAAATATCTCCTAATGTAGCAGTAGGTTTTCCATATATCTGTAAGGAACAGAGTGGGTTGGGGCTTTCTCCAAAAGTTAGGTTGGCACTTTCTTCTTCATGCTTAGCTAGAAATGGTGCCAAAACTGAGGACTGAATGCTCCACATTCCAAATATATGTATATGATACAGTAAATAATGCTTGAAGAAAATGGGAATGGAAAAGTAAAGTTAGTCCTAAGACTACCATCTTGCCTATCTCTCTCTTCCTTCTTTTCTTCTGATTTGAATAAAAATTCCAGAGAGTAGAAAATATATGTGAGAGAAAATGAAACATATATCTAATCATTTAAAGTGCCTTTGGTTATGTGATATCTGTAACTAATGGTGCATGTGAGGTGGGGGTGTGTTTTTCTCCACGTAGCAGAAGAAAGTCCAGAATCTTTGTACTCCTAAATTACGGGATCCTCTGTGTTTTGCTTGTAAGTTTTTACTAATGATCTTGCCTCTCCCATCTTCATAACCAATGAGAATAATTAAAGTGTGAAATGACCTTATATAACTCTCACTTGGTCCAATACTTCCATTGACTTTACCACAGTCATACAACTATTAGGTGTATGGGCTGAACCTAGAATTTCTCAATGCTGACATTACTGGGTTGGGGGAATCTTCTAAACCAAAATTTTACATATACACGCACAACATGAACACACTGTAGTAGAAACTTTTAAATAAGAAAGCAACTTAGGGAAAACCTATTCCTACTCCTTCATATTTTAAATTACAAAACTAGAGCCCAAAAAGATAGAAAAAAGTGCAGTTTTTAAAAGTAAATATCAGATCCCAATCTAGAGTGTCTTTCCATTATATAGTGTAGCTAGAAATAATCTTATTAAATTAAATTAAATTATTGTGTATGATTGATGAGATCTTAACCCTCACAGAGAAATATAGATCTTAAATACAACTCTCCTTTTGTTAAATATAAACCATTTGGGGGCAAGGATTAATGTTGCATAGAGTTTTGCCATTTTTTTCATAGTACCTTACCTACAGTTAGTACTAAATAAGTATTTATTTGACTAATAACAGTGTCTTAAGCCAAAGTATAGACTATGATCCAATATTTAAGCACAAATAATTCTATATTCTGTTGAAGAAGAGCTGCAGAAGACCCACCCAATCATACATCCTATTGCTTTCCCTGGTGACCCATATATAAATTAGTGTTAAACTACCTATGGCATTTTCAGACAAATTAAATAATAAATGTAAGCATAGTTTGTCTCTTCAGAAGTAAATATTTATATTGTTCTGAAAATGCCTCTATAAGCCTGAGGGTAATAATCTAGCTACTACTGTGCCTTCACTCTTTCAAACCAAATATAGATTATTCTAAATTTATTTTATCTGTCCTATTTTTTACTCTATAATTAATTAGTATCAGCAATGCTTTCATTACTGTTTTATTATTCTTAGATAGACTCTTTCCAAGATTTCTGGCATTATTTCTATGATCCACAACAGAACGCTGAACAGAATTCAAATTTTCCCTGGGTTGGAACTCAATCAGCCTGCTCAGCTCCAATGATTGGTGGTCTTTTTGATCTTGACATTTAGAGGAATAATTTAAAGTAAAAAAAATTAAAAATTAAAAATAAAAAGAATGTCTATTTGGGTTTCTTTGTGGTAAGGTCCAAAAGAAAATTTGAGTTCTTTCTTCCAAAAAATCACTGGAAGCTGTGATGTAAACCACTGAAAGGCTGAGTAGTGATTTTTTTTTTCTCTTCTCATTAATTCCACAACCACAGCTGGACGTAAGACTAAAAGAAATGGATACAAAATGTGATTGAATCAAAACCTCTGTTTGTAGGTATGGGGAATCTGTTTTGTTTTGTTTTGATAAAAGCCCTCTAGTCATTTTGATGCAGCCTGTTTGTGGACCAGAATTTTGAAACTATTGATCTTGTGTTCACAATCCTAATTCCAAGAGAAAACCTTGATTAATTCAGCCACGGTGCCTAATCTATAAACCCTTTAGAGTTCCTGCTCCAAATGGATTCAGATAATGCCACCTCCATTTACATTAAAATTATAAGCACACTGGACTGGAGGCCCAGTTCAGGGGAGGCTCTTTTTTTTAAATAGCTTAATATCCCACTTACTTAAAATTATACCATCTTTCAATCTAAACTCTTAAAAACCTTAAAATATTGGTACCTGCAGACATTTGACATATAGAAAAAGACTCATGGATGATTTAGTTTTTTGAAGTTCTCTCAATAACTTGATGATAATGTTAGCTAGAGTCTAATTCCATTTATCATTTATTGCTCTTAATTCTCTCTCTGTCTTTGTCTCTTTCTCTCTTCCTTCCCACAATATTTTGCTTTAACTGCTAAATTCCTACTTATTCTTCAATACCCGGGTTACTTACAGGGATATTTTTCTTCATACCACTAAATTGTAATTTCTATAGCAGATCAAATATTTGAAAATTTATTCACTGATGTATTGACAGAGCAAGGACAGTGACATGCTCTTTACAAAGTAGGTGCTCAATAATTACTTGTTGAATAAGTGAATAAATGAGTAATGCACATAGGCAGACAAAAATAAGTCCTATCATTCTATTCCTATCGCACCAAGGTATTGCTAGTTAAAATGTACTCGGTAGTTATTTAGCAGCTAATTGTGGTTAAGATAGCATTTATTTTAACACCCATCATACTACATTATCATTATTTGTTTCCATGACTGACTCAGGCCATGCCTTGTTTATATGTCTCAATCTTACTCAGTATGTTACACATAGTAAACACTCCATAAATGTTACTTGAATGAATGAAGAGAACAAGCTACCTCTCAAGATCCATATTTAATTTATTAAAATGCAATGCCAGTGAATTTAGGTAATTTAGACTTGATTCAGAAACAATAATTTAAGTGCTCATTTTAATTCATGACAACATTCTCTACTGGTTGGGAAAACATAAATTCTAGGGGGGTGTTATAAATATGTTTTGAGACCATCACTCATTTCAGTGCTCATATTTCATAATCAAGCAAGTACACAGTTTCTGAATTGATCACTTTATCAAGGTTTATACTTGGATAAGTTCTCAAACAATATCTTCAAGAACATGCTGTCTTTTATTTTACCTTATTCCTTACATTTTTATCACTACATTTCTGAATCCTGAATGAGAGCTATTCAGTAAAACACAGAATCTCAATATTGTCTACAATGATACCTATGCCTATGTAACCTTTTTAAAGTATTAATTATTATCAATGGAATAGGAGGTTATGTCTAAATTATAAAAGTTCTAAAATGTCTAAAGAGGAACCACATATTTGAAGGGCCTCAAAATAAGGCACAGAGTAATTTAAAATCCATATTATATAACACATAACATTTATTTTAATGGTATAAAATTGATATGCTTTTATAAATAATACATTTGGAACACATTACTAATTTTACTCATGCAAGTAGTACGTGGGTTAAGAACACACAGAGGCATAAGCACATCAGTGAAACATGTACTTTTCTGACCCATATATACTCATCTTAGTATGTTATGCATAAGTGGATTTAGAGCTTTCTGATTCATTATTGTAAAAATATAAAACATAAAATATAGTAAAATTTTACAAATCAGAAAAAAACTTTTCACATATTAGAAGATGGCTATTGTTTGGATTTACTAGTAAATGTTAGATATTATACGTGTTTCTTGCTGCACAAAGTTCAAGGAAAAGTTCATTGTGCTTACCATTCAACAAAAATTTGAAGTTTTTGAATACATGGAGAAAGAAAATATGCTATATGATTCCCAGCACAATATATAATAAAGAAACTAATGGTTTGTAACTTAAAGAAGAAAATTAGGGTAAATTAAAAAAATCTTATATTCATATCTTCTTTAAGAAGAGAATAGAAATAAAGTATGAATAAACCCCTTTAAGATACAGATAATATGATGAATTTTTGTTTGATTCAATTAATAACTGTTACAAAGAATATTGTTTTATGGATTAATATTGAATAAAGCCGTAAAAAGTTACTTAGAATTGCTTAGGAGGCAAAATAACCAAAGCCGTCAGACTCTTTATTTGGGTTAGGATTAATCACGGCACCTATGAGCCAGCGATTTGCAACCTGAAGAATGGCAACAACATGAAATGCAATGCTGAAAAGAAGAGCAAAGGCTATATATAGTAAGAGACCAAGCATATTGTGTTTCCGGAATTTTGTCATCCAGTCTTCCTTTCAGGAAAAGAAGTTCCAAAGTTAATTTTATTGAAAACCCCAGATTAAGCAAAATTAAACAAGTATCCCCACTTTGAGTCTACTCATAGCCTTTAATATACACTGCCTAATTCTAGGTTACAAATAAGCATTTGTTCAATGAAAAAGGAATAAATTTTCCCAAACTTATGGCTATATAGGATCCCTTTTTAAGCAAGCATTTGATTAAACAGGGAGGAGCACAAGAAGACATTAATTTTCCACAGAAAAAAAGTTAAATTAAATTATTAAATCCATGTTTCATTACCATATTTTGACTAGCTTGTTTTCCTTGTAATTTTGGCTTATCTGTGACCTCTTATCCATCAGCTTCCCTTTGGTTAAGAACTTGACTAGATTTCTTATTTACAGTATTTAAATAATCTTTCTGCCTTCTTTTCATTAAGAAGTCATTATTATAGATTGAAGAGAGCCTTATAAATACCTTATCTCCCTGGAGATTTAAGGAAATCTATCTCCCTGATTTTTTTTATTTGCCCTTTCTTCCAGCAATCATGTGAGTTATATATTTTTCTTCCAGAAACAAAACTTTGCCAATGCTATCCTGAAAGCTCATAGACACAAAATGTACTCTCAAACAATATTGGTCTGTAGCCATTTGATGACAATGATACAATTTTGTTTACTGTACTAAAAAGTCATGTATGACATAGAAGTATATTTCTTTTTTACTCTGATAACCTGAAATCACAGACAAAATTTCAGTCTACTGTCAGGGCACCACACTACTCTGAACTCCCTGAACCGCCAGTGAAATGTTTTTTTGCTTTTGTAAAAGATGTTCTTGCAAGTGCTTCAGAATCATAGCAGGACTGGAATTTGAATAATAACATTTGAATAGACTTATTCTAAATTCCACCTTCTGCTGAGATGAGACTTCGCAAATAAAAACAAAATTTTCATCAGGCCAGATACTTCTACTTGTAGAGCAGTGCTTCTAATGCTTCTTAAACACTAATGCATTTAAGAATGACTTGAAGATTGTATTAAAATACAGATCTTGATTAAGCGGTTCTGTAGTGAGGACTGTGATTCTACATTTCTCATGAGTTAGTATGATTGACCTATTGGCCTCATTTTTAGTAGCAGTGCTGAAGTACATAAAATGTTAGGGTTGACTTGGATACTAATTCCCTCAGTTTCTATGAAGGTTATCACCTAATATCCAGCATATCATCACTTAACCATTGTGAATATATTCTTCTCCAATAAATTTGCTAAGATTTCTATAATATTTTAAGAGTCAGAGCTGGTCCAATGCTCTCAGAGGAAATACGAGTAGCTTGGGGTTACTCTTCTAGAATGCTGTTTTTCGCCAAGACATTCTTTATATCATTTACTAAGGAAAACGTTTACACTGTAGGATTCAACAATCCAATAAGCCCTGTTCTTGATCTGTCAAAATGTTTCTGTTATATTCAGGACATAATAAAAAATGTATAATTTAATGCAAAGATGATTAAAATCACTCAGGACTACTGAGGACAGCTTTCAAGTCCTTTAATTACATGTATTTATTTATAATTTCTATGCAACCAATCTACCTTCACAAAATTTTAGAAGGTACCTATTTCTTTCAAATTGCTCATCCAGCCCTTATCTGATTTCTATTACAAGGCTGCCTACACTTTAGGGTGAATAGTAATCCCCAGAGGGCTTATGAAAAATGCTGATTCTATGACCACTCCAGGAGAGTCTCATTCTGCAGGTCTGGAGTGAGGCCTGAGAACCTGCATTTTAGCCAATACATCTTGCATTTCTAATGCAATCACAAAGTTTGGGAAACATTCCCCTAAGAGCAGTCCAGACCTTCAGTGAAGAGTTCCAACATCAATCCACCCTTGCTACTTAGTGTCTGATACCATCCAATAGCTCTGTACTGGAGTTTTTATACTGTTTCAAAGGATCTGCTTTCAAATATACTCCTAACCCACAATTGCTCCTTTTGTTTGAGTTACTGACTTGATAATCTGGCTGGTTTTGCCATTGATTCTTGGACTAAGGACCTTAACTCATAAATCTTCTTTAGGAACCTACAGTTTATCTTTCAAGACACTTCTAAAAGTAATAGGGAGTGCTATTAATAATTAAGCCAGGATAATTGACATAAACTAGAACTGCTCAGGGCAGACTTTATGTCATACTGATGTTGACTCTCAACCCAGGAAAAATCTGTAACCACACTTCAGTCTGATGGCAAATTGTTACCTAACTCTGGATTCTCTGTCCCAGAATTATCCTAGGATACAAAATTCCTGTAGCACTTAATGCTTTACCTCTAACACTTGCTACTGTGTTTTACCACCTTTCCTGCCGCACTCTTCAAATATTTTGTTTTCTAGAAGACATGAAAATTTTTGTTTCTGGAGGTGAGTCTGTCTCCCAAAACCCAGCCCCACTATAGCAACAAGCTTTTTTCCCAAGTCATCCCACAGTGGTTCCACCTGCTATAGTTAATTGAGACATGAAGGGCCATATGCCCATACGAGGCAACCTATTAAATAAATTTGAGGTAGTTGTTTTAATTTAGTCATCTATGTTTGAAGGATCCATATCCTTAATGTCTCATTATGATGAAAAATAATAGTTAAAAGTATAAAAAACATTTCACCAAATGAATATTTTTACGTATTTCATTTTTCTCTTAATGTTGCCATATCTGATATAATTCAGAGAAAAGAGAGAAGCAGTACTAGGATACATAGTATTTTTCTAGACACAGCCCCACAAGTCATTGACAAGTAAAATCAAGCAACTGGGCATTTATTTAGGCATTGCATCAACATTGATTCATGTCTCTCTAAGTATTGATTTATCTAATCATTCATGGAGGAAATTCAGAGAAATAATCCTTTTCAACTTTCAAAGGATTAAAGTACAGTTAAATGGATGCTCCAAACATTCATATGGAGAAATTGAGGACAATTCATACTGCAACATGAGATAAATTATACAAAGCATGAAAGAAGTAGTCTAAAGACTACTTTACCCTCCTGCCTATTATATTCAAATAGATTTTTCCAAGAGAATTAAGATGGAAAATCTTAACCTTCAAGAAATGTTTCTAGTGCATTAGTTTAAAAAAGTACAATAAACTAAATAGAAAGTTTTAAAATATAGTGTAGTATTAGTAAATCATATACTCTAGGCTAACCTTGCAGGTATGTGTTGTTTTTATAAATTAACTAGAACTGGTTTAACCCTAGGGTCAGGTTCAAGTGGTGTACACCAGCAATCAGATTACAACTTGATGCAAATTTGGTCTCATTAAAAAAGTCACACATCCCACCACTTCATTTGCAAAATAATTGTGTACCTGGCCAAGGTCAGAGAATTTTCCCTCTGTTTCTTTCACTGAATGAACTCAGCTTTTTAAAATGCAGCTAAGCTGTGGGAAAAATTATCTAATTTTGTTTCGTTTGAGGAAATAACAGGAGGGAAAACTTATAAAAAACCTTGGAGATTTTATGTTAATTTTTGATTTTCAATGTTTAAAAAAAGAAACCATATATGTAAATCTACTTTATTTTATTTTGAGACAGAATATACTATCATATCCTTCTAGTCAAGAAAATCCCTATTATTTCTAGAAAAAAAGAGAAAGTTTTACTGCTCAAATGCCTGTCATTCCCATGGGTATGATATGAATTAAAAAAAACTGTGTTCAAATACACAAAATATTATGAATGCCATCCTACTAGAAATGGGAGAAATAATGGAATCTTTATTCTCCTCACGATGCATTAACACTTTCACATTTTTTGTTCAAATTTATATTCTAATACTCTGTGGCCTCAAGATATTTTCAGTCACTTCATTCTTCTGTAACTAAATCCAATGATCTAAATATTATATATGTGTGTATATTTAATATATATAGTCTATTAAATGTTACAAATATTTTTCTGGGTATTTCTTTTTATAGTTTATCTCCTTTAACACTCTTAGATAATCACAACTGATTTAACTCATGAGATTTATCAAAATTTTAAAACATATATGTAGGGCTCTTTGCTTTATTTGAAAGAGAAATAATCACTGCCTCGCTATCATGTCTCCAAATGTGTTATTGAATGAGGTATTTATTTTTTGTGTGTTTCTTCCCTAAAAAAGATAAATAGATCATGACAAACATGAAACAGAACCTTTAGGGTATTTTAAATAAAATAAAGGCTTATATTTGCTAGAAGACTTTGAGTAGGCCAAATATTTGATATTACAAAAAATAGAAGTATTACTGTACAAGAAATTTCTTTGTTGTCATAAGAGACTATATTATGTATTGTCTTAGAAGTGAAATTGACTATACAAAGGTTATTTTAGCAGTCTAGCAACTAATTTTGAAAATAATCTAGAAATGTCTCAAATTTGTATTCATAAGTTATATTATTTGCATACATATAACCCCTAAAGTGTTGTTCATTTTTTCAACTTTTTAGCTGCCATTTATTTTTCTTTCTATTTATAAATATGGTTATACTTCCAGGAACAAATTTCACTCCCTGTGTCTTTATTTGCTGATTATGATAGCTGTTGATTGTTTAAGAATAAGCCATCTCTCACATTACAAAAGTATAGACTGCCCCTATTTGACTAAATGACTAATGAAAAACCAATATATGTCCCATAAAAATACTAAAATAAGGCATTTTGCCCTTTCTTTATCTAGTTACCAGAAATTATATCATTGGAGAACATGAATAAACAGAGAAATCAAACTGGTTGCAATCTGTTCTCATTGTCATCAGTTTGATTTGTGAGTTTACTTTGAGTTTCAAAGAACCGGCAGGGAGTGACCTAGCAAGAGAACCAGTAGAAATGGATAATCTAGAAGGTGCTATAAATCCTTCTGCAAGAGCAATTGTAGCACTGTTATTAAATAATTAAGATTTTATATTTTAGAGATAATATTCATACATTGTTCAAATATATAATAGAAAACTACAGGGGCTTGATTGAAGAGTACTGAGAAACTTAATCAGTAAAATTCAAGTATCCTATTGCCTAGAGGGATAGAAAGTGGGAGATGAAGTTATTATGGAATCAAGAATGAGTAGATTACTATCTGTAACACAGTAATAGTAAATCACTTAGTCCTAGTAAATGACAGATTACTATGACATAGTCATAGTAAATGACTTCTCTTCCATCAGAAAGACTCTCGTGGTGGAGCTTAAGTTGAAATCTTTTCCCTCCTGTGACGATTGCAGGTGATATCTATAATATGTTCCTATTCCACATAGTACCAATAGCCCTGAAAAGAACTCAGAACCTGTGTGCAAAGAAAGTGTGAAAACGGCCCACGAAGAAAGCCCATTCCTAGGGAAAATGGCAGCCATGGTAGGCATGTTTTGGAAAGCACTTTTAGTAGAGGAAATTTATTTATGATTCAGTTTGGTACATACTTGCTCAAAATTAGAGCAAGAATAACTAGAGTTATACCAATAAAACTGTAGTACAAACTTTAAAATATAAACTTTGGGAAATTACTGACAGAGAGATTCAGAATTCTCTGAAATTGATAGACTGAAGTTGGGGGGGAAAAAAAGTGGTTTTTCAAACCAAAATAGAAAGCAGGACTAACAGACTAACAAGCAGATCTGCAGATGCAGAACTTGACCAGTGTAAGAAGATGACCTGTAAAAACAGGACAGAAATACTTTCATGTAAAATTGAGATAATAATGGTACTTATCTCTTTGCTTTAGCAAATATGATGACATTGAGAATTTATTACATACTAGGTTTTTACTTTGGGTCCTCCAAAAAGCAGATGCTAAGACTGTACTAAACATATTAGGGATACATTATGATACATTCCTGGGAGGAAACATGGGGAGTGCATGAGACCATAAAGCAGGTCTAAACTTTGTGAAGGAGAAAAGGAAGAAAGGACAATTGGGTAGAAGAGTCTTAAAAGTGATGAGAGGGGAATTTTCATGGCTGCCACATAGGTATTAAAGTAAGAAATTAATAAGCATCAGTTGCTATGATCATTTTTAAAAATTATTTAATGCATTATAATTTTTCATTTTCTACACTCTACAATGCGTATACTGACCTAAACATATAAAAGCTGATAAATAAACATTTCACGTTATTGATTTGTGGAACATCCTAACAGCTGGCAGTTTAATTTCTGGAACACGATCATCTTTTTCTGAATAACAGACAGGTATATATTTTGAATATTTTAAATGCAGAAGTTTTTGAATTGAAGAAAATCCTTAAATGTGGGGAGGCCGCCTGTCATGCTTCAACTAGAATGCTCTCTTTTTAACTGTTTTTCATACTGAACATTCAAATGTAGTCCCAAGAAAGGGTTCCATGTCTAACAAAGTGTTGAAAATCATTGCTTTCTTCCTTTTTGCCATGATTATTTTATGAAAGCTATTGGAAATTTTTTAAAAATGACAGTGCTTCCTCTATTCATAAGAACCAAGATTCTTATAAATTTAATACAAGCAAGACAAAGACTCTGGAAAGGTTGAATTTTTAGTTTCACATTCATGAGAACAAAGTCACATATTTGGGCTTTCAATTATAAAGGGGCAATTAATGCCCCAACAGTAATTATTCATGCCTTATTGTCCTAAACATTATTGTAACAAGCAGTTTACTCTATTTTTAACAAGATTATTATACTTCCCATCTCTTTAATAAATTATGAATAGATTATATTGTAGTTTCTAAACAATGACTTCACATTATATAATACTGGAATTTTATAAACATCTTTTAAAAATACTACTCTTCTTATTCATATCTTGCTTCTGATCTATGAATAAAGAAGGCCTGAGCTTTCACATCTTCCATTTGTCGGCTCTCTTTTATTTCTAACTAGTTGAATTATTCCATTAATCTTTATTCCAAGAATTTCTATTTTTTTCTACCTGTCAAGTAATCCTCAAATTAAATTATAAATAATAAACCTCACAGTACTTACCTGGAATTACGGTCGGAACAATTTTATAGAGTATGTTTTTCATTTCAGTCAGGTCATCAATAAACATGTTTAATACTTCCATATGCCTTTAGAACATCATTCAAAATTTCCTTGACCTGTTGTTCAAACCCAGGCTGACACAAAACCACAAATAATGCTTGAAACTATAATACTTTTCTATATGGATCTAAGTCTCAGGTAATTTCACACATATACTTCCAGTAAGAATGCATGATGTAAAAATAAAGTAAATGCTGAGAGAGAGAAATTAAAAGTATCTATTGCTTTATGTATGCTTGTCATTCTGTCACAGTGCGGAGTGTTCAGATGAAATAAAATTGTTATCTTTGTTCATTCATTTTGATCCTAAAGTGATAGCAATAGCACATGATTTCCTTGTTATAGTGAGAAGGATGCTGTTAATATAAATCACTATGTACTACCACATACAAATCTAAATTCATTGAATAGAACATAAATTTATAATGGAGTTTTACTGAACAGGAAAGAAGACCAAGAAAGCATCGATTTCTGGTTTTTATAATTAAAGGCCCTAGATAAAGAAATCCCTGTCATTTTATTTTAAACACATCAATTCAGCAAAATTCATCACAAAAACAATCCATAATTAATACTTAGTTATTAATACTTAGTTATTTCCAAAGTTTTAGTAAATTAGAGGAATTCCTTTTCCCATAAAAACTGAAAAAGTATCTATCTTGATTCAGTAAATAGTTGCACAAATTTCACTAATCAGACAGGTTATTTAAATTTAATTTTATATATTAATTTTTAAAGCTTACTTCGTATTTTATATTTCTACCTATATTTACATTCATAGTGTTTTTCATATCATATAGAATTGTTCTTGGAAACTTGTTTCTTACAGTAAATAATATATAAGGAATAAAATAATTTCAATACAAAATTATTTTCTATTTTTATATAATTTCTTTATCTTAAAACCAAAGCCTGCATATTCTATTTTCCAGAGGATAAACAATAAAAAATCATCATAAAACCCTTTCATATAACTTGCTGTTAATGGAAAAAATTTAAGAAGGAAACTGTGGCTATATAGAGACAGCCATCAATTTGACTGTGTCACAAAACAAAACATTATATATAGGTAGCTATTAATGAAATACAAAGGAATTAATATTTCTAAGCTTAGTGCTCAAAAATAAATGGTTAAAGCAAGTTTCTTAGCTTCTGCTCCATTGACATGCTGGGGCCAGATAATTCTCTGTCACGCAGGCTGTCCTGTGCACTGTAGAATATTAACTAGCATCCCTGGCTTCTTACCCATAAGATGCCAGTAGCACCTCCCCTCCCCCCCACGTTGTGACAACCAAAAATGTCTCCAGACCCTGCTAAATATCCCCTGGGGAGCAAAATTGCTCCAGGTGAGGACCACAAGTTAAAGAACTGTTAAATACAGAGTGGCTACAAAAAAAAGTGAAGCCTAAGGAATCGGAAGTAGTCCTAAACCAGAAAAGTCTTGGTATTAATAATTTTGTAAGACAAAAGTTTATTTCTTTTTCTACAAATGGATTGGGTAATAGAAACTACTATTTAAACTCTAAAAACTCCTACTTTCATGCTGGATAATAAGCAGTTAAAATTTATTGCATAATTTAATTATTTATTGTCTTCATGATCAAGTAGCGACAGAACAGTAGAATGTCTACAAGCCTAAGAGCCGTTGCTTTAGAATTAGAAAGACCTAGAAAAAAAATCAGAGCTTGACAATTACTAGCTGTAGAATTTGAGTGGGCTAGTAATTAAACTCTGAGGCAATTTTCTCATCTGGAAAATGGAATAATGATAGTATATATTTCATAGGATTGTTGAAAATTTAAATGAAATAATGTTTATTAAAGTACTAAACACATTGCCCAGCATGTAGTGAGTAATCAAATTTAGCCATGTTGTTATTATTGTTATTCCTGATAGAGTTTTATGCCTTTATCCTGTGGTTCTCAACCTGGAGAAATTATGTTCTGAAAGGGACATTTGGCAATGTTTGGAGATATTTTTGGTTGTCACACTGGTGGGGAGATGCTAGCTCAGCTATTACACATAACTCTCTGATAAAGTGGCTTAATTTGAACAAAGTTTAGAAAAATGGATGAACTTCCCAGACTCTAGCTAATCTGTTATTTTTATATATATATATATATATATATATCATAACTCTCAGATTATAAGTTTTTGATAGTTTTGATAGTGGCATAAGATTTTAAAAAGATATTCTTGGGTAAATAACTAAAATACAAGGCCGGGCGCGGTGGCTCAAGCCTGTAATCCTAGCACTCTGGGAGGCCGAGGTGGGTGGATCGTTCTGAGCTCAGGAGTTCGAGACCAGCCTGAGCAAGAGCGAGACCCCATCTCTACCAAAAAATAGAAAGAAATTAA
>CAUYSK010008571.1:0-24842 GCA_963575035.1 Avahi laniger
CTAGATTGGCTAATATCCCTCTCGCTTACACCTTGGACTGGCTCCTGAGCTGCTGGAGAGATCTTTTACTGAAGCAAGCCAAGAGACTGCTGCTGCCAGTGAGTGGAGAGCTTCTTGTGGACAGGGCACCAGGCTCTCACCCCACCCCAGCGTGCCTCCTGCCCCACAGACTTGAGCTGGATGGCAGGCCCCATATTGCCTCTCTACCTACCAGGAGCCTTTGCCCTCCCCAGGGGACCTCAACCACACAGGCTCCATCCCCATACAGACATTTCCCAACTCTGGCCCAGACTGCAGGAGCCACAGGGATCCAGTGGGTCCTGGGGTGATCTGGGTGACTCCAGAGCCCCATCATTCTGGGTGGACTGCTTCCCAGAGAAAGGGTTGGAGACGACCAGAGGGTAGACTTTCCCTCCACCTAGACTCTTTCCTGAGAGAGACAATTGAGCCACCACATGGAGGCTTCCACAGGGAACAGGGCTCAGACCTTTCCTTTAGGGGTCCTGCAGCAGACTGAGGGGTGCTCATGCTGTGAGCTCCCTGCTTGCTGGCCCTCCCTGGTGCCACTTGCCCAGTGACTCCAGAAGAACGGGACACACCCTGAGGTGGAGGGACACTGAATCAGCTTGGGCACCCTGTGAGAGAGACTTGAGACCAGTATCCTTTTCCCTGGTATGGTCAGGGTCTCATCCCTGGGCCCCAGGGGATGGACCAACAGGCCAGATCCTGTACAGGCCAGATTGAGATCCAGGCCTGGATTGCATCACCCAGGGGCACAGAGGGGATATTTGTGAATTAGTCTCCTGAGGTGCAGTTGCCTGCAGGGGCAGAACAGGGGTGACAATGCAGAGTGGGTCCTAGCTGCAGCAGGCTATAGGGCACCCTTCCTCCATGGGAGGGCCATGCTTCCAGCTCAGGCTGGGATCCTGGGCAGGAAACCTCCTGGTCAGCATCACAGTCACGGGGGAGCTCAGCTGGTTAGAGGTCTTGCCTGCCAGCAGAGGCCCGGAAGAAACTGCATAATAGGGGAGGGTGGAAAGGAGTGAGGTCTGCTCCAGATTGCAGGTCTCAGACAGCCCCGCCTCCACATGCAGAATTTTCAGTTGAGTGGGGCCACTTCCGCCCCTCCCTGGACGCTTTGTCCAGAGGCAGGGAACAGACTTTTGATCCCTGCTAAAAGCATTTGTGGAGCTTGAGGGCAGGTTCACCCAACCCAGACCTGCCCAGCTTTGCTCTCCCACCTGCCCTGCTGAGGTGGAGAAAAAAGACACACCTGGAAGTTTTAGGGCCCCACCCACCACCTGGGGCATTAGAATGCTTCTTCTGAGGAACTAGAGCTGGTCACAGGACCCAAACACAACATTGCAGCTTGTTCCTCCCTGCAAACGCCACCTACTGACAGGGAGGTCAATCTGCATGCCCTTTTACTACATTTACTGACTCATCACACAGGGTATGGTCAAATCACACCCATAGGCACCAACTACTGACTCAGAGACTAAACAGGGCATGTCATTATCTAAACAAAAATCCAGAGGTAAGAAGCAACAGCTGCTCCAGATGGGAAGGAATCATCGAAAGAACTCTGAAAGTATGAAGAATGAAACTGAAAGGACACCCCCGAAGGGGAACACCAGCTCTCAAGCAATGGATACCAACCAAAATCAGAACACTGAAATGATAGATGAAGAATTTTGAACATGGATTGTAAGGAAACTTAATGAAATGCAAGATAAAATGGAAACTCAACACAAAGAAACCACAAAAAAAAAAAATCCAGGAAATGAATGAAAAATTCACTAAAGAAATGGAAATATTAAAGAAAAATCAAACAGCACTTCTGGAAATGAAAAATTAATTCAAGGAATTACAAAACACATTGGAAAACCTTAAGAATAGGTTAGATCAAGCAGAAGAAAGAATCTCAGAGGTTGAGGACAACACCTTCCAATTTAACAAGTCAGTCACAGAGATAGAGCAGAGAAATAAAAGAGCAAAGCCTATAAGAAATATGGGATGACATGAAGAGGCCTCACATAAGAATCACAGACATCCCCGAGGGTGAAGAAGAAAATACACAAGGGTTTTGGACAAACTATTTGAGAGAATAATGGAGGAAAATTTCCCAGGCCTTGCTAGAAATCTAGATATCCAAGTACGAGAACCTCAAAGGACTCCTGGGAGATTCATTGCAAACAGGTAGATACCACGACACGTGGTCATCAGACTGGCCAAAATAAACATGAAAGAGGTCCTCCTACATGCTGTCAGGCAAAAGCAGCAGGTAACTTGCAAAGGAAAACCCATTAGACTAACTGCAGACTTCTTATCTGAGACCTTAAAAACTAGAAGGGACTAGGGCCCCGTTCTTAGTCTTCTCAAACAGAATAATGCCCAACCTAGAATTTTGTGTTCTAAGCTTCATATACGAAGGGGAAATAAAGTCTTTCTCAGACAAGCAAACACTGAGGGAATTTGTTAAAACAAGACCTGTCCTGCAAGAAGTACTCAGAAATGCATTACACATGGATCAGCACAATACACACTCGACAGTGTAAAATCATCCAAAAGCTAAAAGTCCAAGGCAAAATACCACAATGGCTCAAGAGAGAAAACAAAGCAACAAAGTTCTACTCAACAGAATGAACAGAAATTCACCCCACTTATCAATTTTTTCAATAAACATGAATGGCTTAAAGTGTCCACTGAAGAGACATAGGTTGGCTGAATGGATAAATACACACAAGCCAAGTATCTGCTGTCTTCAGGAAACACATCTAACCCACAAGAATGCATTCAGACTCAAGGTGAAGGGATGGAAAATGATATTCCATGCAAATGGAAACCAAAAGAAAGCTGGTGTAGCAGTTCACATAGCAGATAACTCAATCTCCAAATCAATAAAAGTCATGAAAGGCAAATATGGTCATTATATAATGGTAAAGGGAACAATTCAACAAGAGGACATGACAATTCTAAATATTTTCACACCCAACACAGGTGCACCCAGATTCACAAAGCAAATCCTACTTGATCTAAACAAAATGATAAACAATAGCACTGTAATAGTTGTATTGTATCAATGTAAGAGTTTTACCTCACTCACTGGGAAGAGACTTAAGGTGATATCACAGGTAGGCAGTGTGATTTTTACTCTCTGAAGAACTCCTGTGCCACCCAGGAGTGAGTGTCTGGAGAACTCCTGTGCAAGCAGTGAGCACCCAACATCAGTAAGCTCTAATAAACTCATCTAATTTGCCAAGCTGAACTTGTTTGAGTCATTCTTTGATCTTTCAGCTCCATCTCAGTGTGGAGGGCAGTTTTTCTATACAGTCCCGGGATTTTTGCAAAACAGAAGGAAAGAGGTCTACCTCTCAGGCCCGAGTGCCTGAATAAGTATTTTGAAAGTGGTTGCTGTGGGTTCTAGCCTTTATAATTCTGGACTAACCTGTAAAGCTTCAGAGGTCATTCAGATTGGGGAGTAGACCCAACCCATTAGCTGCCCTGGGAATCCTCCCCTCAGACTTGAGGTCAGGCCTAAGGAGCTAGTAGATGAGTTTATTTTGATTTCCTGCTGTATCCCCATTGCTTACTACTCTGCCTGACACATAGTAAGAACTCAGCATATATGTTGACTAACAGACCAAACAGATAATGTAATGAAAAAGGGGGAATTTTTGGTTCTTTGAGTTTTATGTCAATCTGAGAAAGGCAACCAAATCAAGACCTTCCTCTTCCACACAGGAGAACTCAAAAACTTGGAAGAACTCCTAAAACATATACATAAATATTTTAATCTGCTTTAAGTGTCTTTTGTATCTAATAAACCCAGATCCCATCCAAACCCTTGATATGTACAGGCCAATAGCCTCTTAGGACCAGGGTTAGTGGTAGAATATAAAAAACTGGTGCCTGGGAATTCGAACTAGAGGGCAGGGGCCCCTGAGTATTTCATTATAATGAAACCAACTCAACACCCAACAGGAACCTTCCCACCCAGCTCCGTATGTATACACCACAAACCAGCAGATGGAGCTAGTACTCTGCACTACTCTTTATGCTTTCACACAGTAGTTATGAGCCCTGGCCCCACCCTGGGCCCCATGCTGGCAGACAAGAGGGCACAGCAATACAGAAGGAGAAGAGCAGCTCTGTCCTCAATCCTGGAGACTCTGTTTTCAGGAGGAGCACGTGAAGGTAGTCACCGCTGCTCAGTCGTAATACAGGCTTAGGTAAGCCACACGGTTCCGATGCTTTCTAAAGTCTTTGTCTGTGGACAGCTGCAATGAAAGAATATTGTCTAGCTCAACAGTCTAATGAGAACCCTCTGCCTCTGGTCTTCCCAGTTGTGCAAAAGAGAACTGTACATTATAGATATGTGGCTTAGCTGAACCCCAACCCCACAGTAATCTAGCCTTAGTAATTCTCTCAACATCTGTATGTCCATCTACCCTTTATCATCTTACTGCAGTATATATCATGGTAAGAATAACTTGCTACTTGGCAAATTTCCAAGTAGTTGGTAGCCTTCTTGAAGACAAGGATTATATGTTTAATTCTTGAATGTTACCCATAGGCCCTAACACGATGATGTTAATACATTAGGCATTTAATAAATATTTGTGGAATTAATCCAAAGTCCTACCAGGGAAAATAAAAGGCACCTCTGGAATTACGGTAATAAACATGGTTTGAGCATTTATTATGCTATCAGGTGCTGTATTAAATGATTGTCCACATTATATCAATGTTTATAACCTTATTAGATTGATTACGTTATTTTACCCATTTCACAGATAAGAAAACTAAGGCTTAGAAAAATTAAGGAACTTGCCCAAGATCACATAGCAAGTAAATACTGGAGCTAGTATTTGAACCTAGGCAGTTTTGTTTCCAGAATCCACGCTCTTAACCAGAATGCTCTACAGCTCCCTGGTAATCTAATACTCAAGTGGTGTGATGGAGAGATCCCTGGCTTAGGACTCACAATATCTCAAGTCCAGTTGTGCAACCTGCACAAATCACTTCCTCCATCTGGGTCTCAGTGTCTTCCTCTCTCATATAGAGATATTTCTCCTGTACCTACCACAAGAGATTATTTGAGGATCAAATAAGAAAATGTGACTTTTGTTTAGTTATATACACCTGGACAGGCTGGACATGGTAGCTCATGCCTGTAATCCCAGCACTTTAGGAGGCTAAGGTGGGAGGATGGCTTGAGGCCAGGAGTTTGAGACCAGCCTGAGCAACATAGTGAGATCTCCTCTCTATAAAAACTAAAAAAATTAGTGAGGCATGGTGATACATGCCTGTAATCCCAGCTACTCAGGAGGCTGAGGCAAGAGGATCGCTTGAGCCCAGCAGTTTGAGGTTGTAGTAAGCTATGATGATGCCACTGGACTCTAGCCTGAGTGACAGTGTGAGACCATGCATCAGTAAAATAAAAAATAAATAAAAATCTAATGAAATTGTATAGCTCTCCAAAAAGATCCTCAGATCCAGACACACACAAAATTGCACATATAATTTCAGGACCAAGGACTTCCTGAGAGTCATTCCAAGCCTTCTGGTTAAGAATTCCTCCTATATGTGGAAAGTACTAGATAAGAGTCCTCTGCACAAGTCTAGTTGTATTACCTCAGTTTTAAAGGTTCTTTTCTGTAGACATGGAACTTGAGCCCAGTCAGGAGACCCAAATCTCATTGGCCAAGCAATTTTGGGATGTGGCTTAATCTCTGGATTGTATGTGCCAGGGCTGGAAATAAAAATACAAACATCATGTTTAATGAGTTAGTGACCATTCACGAACTCCCTCAGTACCATAGCCATGCTTGAACTAGGCCTAACCCCTGGGAAAAAGGCAACAGACCTGATTATCTTTTTAATGTCTGGCAAACATGGGGAACATGGGGTTTCTTTGCCTGTTAATGTATTTCTAATTAGATGTTAGTGTTAAAGATAGCCAGTCTTGATATTCAGCTAGGGTAAAGATCAACTTTAGTTTAAAAGATATTTCTGCAAATCAGTATTCTCAACTGAGAGACCAGAAGACCCCAAAAGTGGCGGGTGATGAAAGACAGCTACAACAGTGATGACTTAGCACTGCCCACAGTTTGAAGTTGGTGATAAAGTGTAGCAATAATGTATCTACAATGTGGGCACAGCAAAGGAGAACCAGTTACATTTGCTTGACAATGGTATTATTTTAAAATCGTGTTTGCTCACAACACTTTGTTTTTTCGTACAGGCTCTTTACTGTGGGGAAGTAACTCAGAGTGGACTTGGGGGCAAGACTCGACACTTCCACTTCCTTAACGCAAGTTCGAGAATGTTACATTCACTCTCTGATCCTTGGATTTCTCATCAGTAAAAGAAAGGCCTTGACCCTTTGCCCTACAATTCCGTACACTCTGAACAGCTTCCTGAAACACTGAGAATAAGCCCCCTAACCTGCAAGGCCTGCATTCTTCAGCCCACCCTCCTTTTCTGTTCTCATTCCCTCCTTGTTCACTGCACTCTAGCCATGCTAAACTTCTTTTGTCCTCATACCAAATTCCTTCCCAAACTGCAGTCTTTGCACTTGCTGTTCCTTTTGCCTGGACTTCTCTGTTCCCAGATCTTCACAGGGCTGGCTCAGTCTTGTCATTCGGATCTCAGATCGAATGTCATTTCCTCAACCCTTGCTAAAGCAGCCCAGCCCATCACTCCCTATCATATCGTCATCTTGTTTTATTTTCTTTGTAGCATATCACCAAGTCAACATACTTCCTGGTTTGCCTGTGATAGTTTTAGTCTATGGCTACTGTCCTGATATAATTATTAACAGGCCCCCTTTTCACTTTCAGAAGTGGCACAGTTTGAATAATAAATTATATGATCACTCTCCTTATTACTATTGATATTTTCTTGTGTACTTGCTTCTCATCTGTCTGTGCTCAGGAATGTCTGTGTTCCAAGAAATCAGAAGCCTTGTGTGATGGGTTTACTGCAAAATCTCTAGTACAAAACTACCTGGCACATTAATAAATATTTATTGAATGAATAACTATGATACTACAATTCTACAATGCCACAGACCTGGGAGGCAATAGGTTAAATTTTTAAAGGTGAGTGTTTTCTTATTTAACTGGGCAGTTTAGATGTTATCTCTTCTTTATGTACTTCTTTTCCTATTATGTACTTTTTCCCCTTCTGTTGCTTTTTGTTGAAGCACACCGGAAAAGATGAAACATACCTGGGACAGTAATTGTCTTTTGAGTAGCTCCTAAATCGAGGCACCAGGGCATTAAATGGAGCAAAACTTTGTTTGTGTTTTTCCTCCTGAGGACTTACTCTCTGGTACATTCCTGGGTACAGTGTCACATCCTGTTTCCAAAAAAAGATCAATATGTTAGAGGGTGATATATATGCACATAAAGCCTTGCTGGTAGAAAAAACAAAATCATCTTCTTCCTGTTCATAAATCAACTAAAGTTTAGCCACCTCAAGCTATAAAAATAGGCTGAGGGTAGGTAGAAAACCAAGATATGGGTGTGGTGCAGCTACCTAAGGATACATAATGAACAGGATGCAGAGATAAACCTAGGATGGGTAGAGAACCAAGGGATCTTGTCCCAGTCACTACTCTTACCACCCACCTCAGATTGTGGGAGCCAGTATCACTACTTCTTGAGCTTAAATGTCAGGAAAACATCCAGAAAGAAATTAGGATCCTATACTAAAGACTTCAGACTTGAAATCTAATCACACAAAAGGGTGGAAAAGTTGGAATTTGTTTTTTTAACTGACAAGATACTACAATGTATATAAACACAGCTTCCAGTATTTTAACCTCATGTGTCTCAGCACTGAAGTCCTGTCTTGGGACTATTTCTTCAGTGAATTTTTTTCCACTCTCCTTGGGACACTCCTAAATGCCTACTTTCCTTAAATTTCAGGGCATATTCTTTTAGTTCACCTCCCCATTCCCTGCCCTTTTAACCCCAGTGCAAATACATGCAGCAACACGGACCACACTAAAATCCTAGCACATTACCTTGTTGATTGGCTTAAACCTCACAGCTGTTCTGGCTCCTAAAGTATATCCTTTTATACTGGTCGGGATCCTAGATAAGTTGTATGCCAAGCCATACGTCTTTGGGTGGTATATAAAAAACAAAGAAACAACAGCACATAGTCAGAGAACATTAGGGCCATCAAACTGTAGTGAACTCAGAATGTTCCCATCTGAATCTTCTCTGCGAGAGATTGCTCTTTGTCGTCTTAACTTCTTATAGGTGGAGACCATAAGTAACACGGTTGCAAGAGACCAGGGCACTTTCTCCTGTTCAGACTGTGAAAATTACAAATCCCCTATAGTTTTTCTTCCACAAAACTTGGCTATCCTTCAATAGCCTTAAAACTGAGACCTACCTAAGGGGAGGTGAATACTCACATCTTCTGGTATGTAACACCCAGGCCCTCTATGGGGCGATCCCCTGAGAGGAAGAAACTTGTTCCCAAATAAGTTTGGGGGATGGTGGTGAGGAAAGAGCTTCCTGTGTTGATGTGTTCCAAAGGAGTACTTATCCCCCGCACCTAAAGATCAAGATAGAGGAGAAACTCCGTGTGAGGGAAATCGTCCTGGTCTATGTGAGCGCGCTGAGGGAGAAGAGGGTTAGCAGGGAAGGCGGAGCAGGGGACAGGGCCAGACCGTGCGCTTGCAGAACCCAGACTGAAGGAGCCCTGTGGAGAGGGGCGAACTGTACTTCCTCCTGCATCATCTTTCCCAGCCCCTCAACGCTTCCCCCGACCCTCTACTCCAGTCTCCTTCCCATCCCTCCTCACCCAATGCGAGGAAGCACATCGCGCGCCGCCGAGGCTGGCACTTGTGTGCTGCGTTGCCAAGGCAACGAAGGCTCCGGGCGAGACGCGGCCCGAAGTGCGTTTGCGCGGCGAGCAGGGAGCGCTGGTGGCGCCACCTTGCCGGAGGGAGCCCGGGGGATCGTGAGCTCGGCTGTGGGCCGAGGGCAAAGGGTGAGGGGGCGGCAAAGAGCTTTGGAAAGTGGGTCGCGAGGGACGCGCTGCTGTAGAGGGAGGGACAGTGGGGTTCAGAGTGCTCCGAAGTCCGCGCTCCTGGGGTGAGGGAGGTGGGAAAGCGCAGCCTGCAGTGACGGCGGGTGGCAGCGGGCTTTCCGGACGGCGCCCAGAGCGGGCTGGCGAGTGGTAGGCGGAGTTGAGCTAACAGCTGCTTCCATATTAAGCCCTTCTAAGACCCATTTTCCCTTTTCCTCAAGCCGTTCCAGTCAGTTTGCACAACCCCCTACTACACCTACAGCTGGACTCGAGGGCTTTAAAAGGTCTGGAGGCCTTGAGTGCCGCGGAGCCACAGAGGTGCTTAACAGTTTTAAAAATCTTGGGCAGTCACATAAATTTCTAAGTTCCAGTTTCCTCGTCTCTAAAGTGGAAATAATTTGGCTTGTAAAACAGGACGGAAAAAAAATAAATTGGGAATAATAATTCTTCTTTATGGAGTTGTTGAGAGGATTAAGATGGCAGGATTAGAACAGTTCAGTGCCTGTGCCTTGGGGGGTGACAGTGCAAGAGGTTATCATCACTGAAGATAATAACCCAAGAAAAAAACTCAAGGTATGTGTTTTCTTTACCTTTGTCCTTGATATTAACACTAACTTATTCCCACTAGATTAGTCGTCCAGGTAACGGAGCGGTAAGAGCACATATACGTGACTGGTCCATACTACCTTTTGGCCCCTTGTGGATGATGATCCTGGGCTCCACACATACCCTGGGCTAGCACCGTCTTCAGGGATGATTTTGTAAGTCTAATGTAGGGTTTTCCAAAAAAAAAAAAAAAGTGATACGGAGTCCTAGAGGGTATTTTGGAAGCATTTTCACTTATTAAAAATGATTGGGGTATTGCTCGTGGCCAGCAAGCCAGGGAGGCTAGACATCCTGCAGTGCATTGCCCAGCCACACAATGAATTGTCCCTTGTCCCACATAGCATTCACATGTCCTGCTGGATCCTACAAAAATAGTAGTACTTACATATATTAACATTGAGAAAAAACTTTATAAGAAATAATTCAGAAAGCCCAGTAATATAGAAGGTTATTATGAGGAGTCAAGCTTAAATGGAATAAAGGTAGGGTCTCAAGATTATTGTATAATTTACTCCAAGCATTCTGTCTACTCACAATTGCCATAGTACTGATGGTAAATGCAATGTAAAGATATACAATCATGCATCACTTAATGATGGGCATATGTTCTGAGAAATGCATTCATTACAAGGCAATTTCATCATTCTGTGCACCTCAGGAGTGCACTTCTACAAACCTAGATGGTAGTGCCTACTACACACCTAGGCTTATGGTACAGCTTGTTGCTCTTAGGCTATAAACCTGTGTAACATGTTACTGTACTGAATACTGTAGGTAACTGTAGCACAATGTTAAGTATTTGTGTATCTAAACATATCCAAGCATATAAAATGTACAGTAAAAATATGGCATAAAAGATAAAAAGTGCTGTATCTGTATAGGGCAGCTCCAATATAATCTTATGGAGACACCATCATATATGCAGCCTGTCATTGATCAGAATGTCATTATGCAATGCATAACTGTATTGGTATTGATTTGATGATTTTTACTTTCATTAATATTTTAGGTAATATTGATACTTGTAGGTAACCACAGTGTTTTTTGAAAATAATATTTACATTATTAGTGACATGAAACATGTCTCAGAAAGTACTTTGAAAATATGGCAATCCATTCCTACATTGGTAGACTGGTTTGCTTCAGACTAATTCTTCAGCTTACAGGTAGAAAAGCTGGACTAAATAGATAAAATATGTATGTTTGAAGATATCAAGGATGTACCAAGGAAGAAAAAACAGGACCAATCCCAGAGAGAAGACCAAAGTGGTGGGTTCAATAGTTGGTGCTGCTGTTACCTTTGAAGATTTGCTAAATAAAAAGCTGACTGAGAAGCAGAGGATTTGACCAGAGCTTTGGACAATCTCTGAGAACTGAGGAATGGTATTTAGGCTGGCCATGGAGAAGGGGAGACTGGAAAATACCCTGAGATTTTAGTTGAGACTTCAAACAGATAAACCCTAGGAATAAAGGTAAACAAGAAATAGACCAGCTCTCAAGAAACCCTGAAGTCCTGTTTTGCATCAACTCAGTCCCCAATAGCATTAAACTGACTAGTCCTATCCTTATTGCGTGCAAGAAACAAAAGTACATCTTCTCTGAAGATACCATCATCCAGACTCTGAACTAATTTTTATGATTTTTTTCATGCAAAATGTTTGGCATTTGCTATAAAACTACCACTTATAAACAAAAAAGTAGAAATAGGCCCAAAGGAATCCAGAGATTGGAGTCATCAAACATGCACTTTACAATAACCATACTTGGCTTGAGAGTCTGGAAAAAGGAACAGGATGGCAAGGTGAATGTAAGGAAGCAAAAGAAAGCAGGGAAATATTTGAACATAAAGCAAATGCTTGGCTTCTTAGGTAAGAGGCTAAAATAAAAAGATCAGACCCTAAAAACAAAGTCAATAAAGATCCCAGTGTATTCAAGGAAAGAGAAATTCCCCATTAATCTCCTGTTCATATTACAGACATAACTAATATAACTGGGCCCACTTGGATTGATGCAAAATTTATCAACTATTCATTAAAGCCAGTTTGAACATAATACAAAGAGGGACTGTCTATATATCATGTATATCCCCTGTATAACCAACTGTGTAGTGGTAAAATTGAGAAGCTAATGCAGAATTTCAGATAGCTCTAAGGAATGTCAAGGATCCAATGTTTGAATGATGACCATGCACAAAGGAACCTATGCAGGTGCCTACTAGTACCAAGGAATGCTTAGACAAAGTTTATATTGTGACCACCTTTGATGAAGCCTTTAAGTAAAGAATTCAGCAGTTTTTGTCATGTACATTTGTAACCACAGTTATAATATTAAAAGGATTCTAGATGTTTATGGAGACTATCTCCTATAACTATATGAGGTATTTATTTATTTGCTTTCCTCATTTGACTGTCTCTGAGTCCATTATAATAATAATTATTATTATTCCAGGGAATTCCTTGCTCTGTTGCAGTGGTCTAATTGAACGGGGATAAGTAGATTCAAGTTTTGGCATAATGTTTTAAATGGATTTGTCTCATTTTAAAATTTATTAAATTAAATAATAATGAATCATTTCAACACAGAGGATAAGCTGATTATTATATTTAAGAAATTAGCCAGGCATGGTGGCTCATGCTTGTAATCCTATCACTCTTGGAGGCCAAGATGGGAGGCTCACTTGAGGTCAGGAGTTCAAGACCAGCCTGAGCAAGAGTGAGACCCCGTCTCTACCAAAAATAGAAAAAATTAGCTGGCCATGGTCATGGGCACCTGAAGTTTCAGCTACTTGGAAGGCTGAGGCAGCAGGAGGATTGCTTGAGCCCAGGAGTTTGAGGTGCAGTGAGTTGTGATGATGCCATTGCACTCTACCTGGGGATGACAGAGTGAGACTCTCTCCAAAAAAAAAAAAAAAAAGAAAAGAAATTAAATGAGAAGATGGAAAATTTCAGAAGCAACAAAAAAGAATCAAATAAAAATTATAGAAATAAAAAGTGCCATAACTGAAAATAAGAACTCATTGCATGTATTTAACAGCAGATTAGAAAAGCTGGAAAAAAGAATGAATGAAGTGAAAAATGAATCAGAAGAAAGTACCAGACCAAAGCTTGAAGAGACAAAAGGATAGAAAATACATAAAAAATGTAAGGAGAGATGAGAAACAATAAAAAAGACTAACACAGTTGCATTTGGAGTTCCTCGAAGGGTGGAGAAAGAGAATGTGGGAGATGCAAGTTGAAGAGATAATGGCACAGAACATTTCAGAGCTGATGAAAAATATTGAACCAGAGGTTAAAGAAATACCACAATCTCAAGCAAGACAAATGAAAAGCAAACTGCAGTTGGTCATATCATAGTAAAACTGATGAGAAACAAAAACAAAGAGAAAATCTTGAAAGCAGCCAGATACAAAAGGTATTTTAAACTTTTTAAGAAGCAACAATAAACCCAATGACTGACTTTTTGACAGAAACAATAGAAGCCAGGAGACAATGGAACAGTATCTTCAAGTACTGAAAGAAATAACAATAAAAGGATGGAATATAAATTTCATATGAAGATTAATAAAAAGAAAGTGAATTTATGCATACTAATATCAGACTGAATAAGGCAAGAAGCATTACTAAAGATAAAAAGGCATGTTTTAAATCAATAAAAAGTTACTACCTCTAAAACTTATAACGTTTCTAAATGTATATACATCTATCTAACAACATAGGCTCAGAATATATAAAGCAAAAATTGATGGAATAGAATGAGAATGAGATCATTCTACATTCATATGAAAGATTTAATACACCGCACTCAGTAATTGATAGTACAAGCAGACAAAAAAATCAGTAAGTATGTGGAAGATTTGACCAACGCTACTTCAAACTTGACTGAATTGATATAGATAGAACACTGCATCACTGATTGAAGAATACATATTATTTTAGAGTCATATGAAACATTTACGAAAACTGACCATGTGCTGCATCATAAAGATGTAACAGATTTCAAAGGATTTAAATTTGAGCTTCAGAGTATGTTCTCTAACCATAGTGAAAATAAAAAAAAATCAGTAAGAAAGCCAACAATGGAAAGATAAGAAAATGAGAAGGTATTTTAATTGAATCATAAAGAAAATATGATGTGTATAAAGTTGTGTGTGGCAGCCAAAACAATGACTAGATGGAAAATTATAGAATTAAATGCATATATTAGAAAACAAGAAAGCTGTAAAAAATATCTTAAAGTACCCATCTCAAGAAATTAGAAAACGAACATTAAACCTAAAAGAAGTAAAAGGAAGTTAATAAGAAAAGCAAGTATAAATATTTATGGAAAAGAGTATAAATATATAATGGAGAGAATCATCAAAATCAAAAGTTGGTTCTTCAAGAATACAAATAGAATTGACAAATCCCTGATAATAGGAAAAAGAATGAGAGAAGGCATGAATTGCCAGTATGTGAAAGGAAAAGGGGGACATTATGACAAATTGTACAGACATTAAATAGAAATTGTAAAACATTTTATTCAATAAGTTTGAAAATTTAGATGAAATGGATACATTTCTAGAAAAGTATAACTTCAAAATTGTTCTAATAAAGAAATAGAATTCATAATTTAAAACCTTTTCACAAAGAAAAATATAAACTCAGATGACTTCACAAGAGAGTTCTACCAGATATTTAAAGAGAAAATAATGCCAATTCTATACAAACTATTCAAGATGACATAAAAAGAGAGACTGTTTCCCAGTTTATTCTATAAGACTAGCAAAACAATAATGACAACACTGGACAATAACATTATAAGAAAAGAAAATTGCAAGCCAATTTTATTAAAAAAATTTTTAATAAAAAAAATTCATTTTATAGAGACAAGGTCTGATTATATTGCCCAGGATAGTCTTTTTTTGTTTGTTTGTTTGTTTTTTTGAGACAGAGTCTTGCTTTTGTTGCCCTGGCTAGAATGAGTGCTGTGACGTCAGCCTACCTCACAGCAACCTCAGACTCCTGGGCTCAAGAGATCCCGCTGCTTCAGCCTCCTCGAGTAGCTGGGACTACGGACACGAGCCACCACGCCCGGCTACTTTTTTATTTCTATTTTTTAGTTGACTTGCTAATTTTTTCTGTTTTTAGTAGAGACGGGGTCTTGCTCTTGCTCAGAGCTGGTCTCGAACTCCTGAGGTCAAGCGATCCTCCCACCTCGGCCTCCCAGAGTGTTAGGATTACAGGCGTGAGCCACTGCACCCGACCCCAGGGTAGTCTTAAACTCTTGGGCTCAAGCGATCCTCCTGCCTCAGACTGTAGTTGGGACTATGGGCATATACCATCACTCTTGGCTCTCTTTATGACTATAAATGCAAAAATGCTAAACAAAATTTAACAAACAAAATACAGTTTGTCATTTCATGACAAAGTTGGATTCACCCCAGAAATGCAGGTGAATAAAATAAAATAAAATAAATGTAGTTTATTAACAGAATTTTAAAAAGCAATCATCTCAATAGATGCAAACAAAACAATAGCACTCAATGTCTACTCATGGTTTAAAAAATAAATCTCTTAGCAAGTTAGGAATAGCTTTCTTAATCTGATAAATATTACCTATTAAAAACCTATAACAAATATAAATTTTTCTTCTGAGATTAAAATCAAGGTAAGGATGCCCACTGTCACCACACTGCAATCTGCTGAATAAAATGGGAACACATAAGTCCATACCGATATAAATAAATGAATAAGAAGGGAAACTACCTTCTTATAGTATAATGCCAACTAATAAATGAAGAGGGAATGATGCAATAGATAATCATTTGGCAGCGATCATAGTAGGGGTTCATGAGGATCAGGATGTTGGTGTAATATAGGAATATTTCCTGTGATAGCTTTTTTGATGTATCAGTTTAGCTAGGCTGCAGTTTCCAGTTATTTAATCAAACTCTTGTCTAGGTTTTACGGTGAAGAGATTTTAGAGATGTAAATGAAGTCCCTAATCAGTTGACTTTAAGTAAAGGAGATTATTTTGGCTAATCTGGGTGGGCATGGTTTAATCAATAGGAAAGCTTTAAAAAGGCAGTGCTGAGGAGAAAGGGGAGGAGAGAGGAGAAGAAATTCTACCTGTGGACAATAGCTTCAGCCCATGGGGCTCAGCCTGTCCATGATTTTCCCTTTCTGATTGCCTGCCCCGGAGATATTGGGCTTACTTAGCCAGCCACCCCAATCTGAAATGAACTCAGGTCGAGGGTCCTCCTACAGAATAAAAAGCCTGTGTTCTTTAAGACTATCAAGGATATGAGAGACAAATAAAGGACGAGGAATTATTCTGAATTGATGGATATTGACAAGGCATGACAATTGAATGTAACACGAATTCCTGGATAGGATCCTGGGTAAGATAGGAAAATATATTCTTTGGACAGGTGGCAAAATTTGAATTGAGTATGTGGATTTAATGCTAGTAGTAGTGTATCAATGCTGATTTTCAGATTGGTAGGTTGTGTAGTTGTAATGTAGGAGACTATCTCTGGGAGAGTTACAATGATGTTTTTCTGAGAATGGAGCATGTTGTAAGAAAAGTGTGTAGAGAGAGAGAGGGAGAGAGAGAGAGAGAGCATGCACAAACATGTGCAAGAGAGAAAAGTAACATTTAACAATTGAGGAGTTTGGGTGAAGAGCATAAGGGAATTCTTCGTTCTCTTTTTGAAACATTTTTAATGGGTTTGAGACTGTTCCAAAATAATAATTTAGAAACATATACCATTAAGAGAATGATAATGTAAGTCAAGGTATGAGAGAAGATATAAGCGATAAAACATCTGAACTCGTGCTGTCCAATACAGTAGCCACTACACATATGTAGCTGTTGAGCACTTGAAATGTGGCTAGTCCAAACTGAGATGTGTATAAACATAAAATATACACCAGATTTTAAAGACTTAGAATGAAAACAAGAATGCAAATTTCTCATTAATAAATTTTATATTGATTATGTGTTGAAATTGATAATATATTGGATATATTGGATTCAATAACACATATTAAAATTAACTTCACATACTTCTTTTTACTCTTTTTTAATGTGGCTACTTGAAAATTAAAAAATTATACATCTTGCTCACATTGCATTTTCATTAGACAATGCTAATCTAGAATATATGAAGCACTATTACAGATCAGTAAGAGAAAATAGTCCGGTAAAAAAAATGGGTAAAAGACTTGAATGGGCACCCCACAAACAAAGAGCATCAAAGTGGCCAGTAAAAATGTAAAAAGTGCTCTACTTCAGTAGTCATAAGGGAAGTGCAAATTAAAACCACAATGAGATAACTGAGAAATGGCTAAAATTATAAAGTCAGATAATACCTCATGCTGGTAAGAATATGAAACAACTGGAACTCTTGACTACAGTTTTGGTGGAAGTGTAAATAGATACCTTAACTTTGGAAAACTGTCTGGCAGTCTTTAATAAAGCTAAACAGACATTTTTATGACCTAATAATTTCTACTCCTTGGTATTTACTCAGCAGGAATCACACGGTTGTGTATCGAAAGACATGTACAAGAATGTTAAAAGCAACAGTATCCATAATAGCCCCAAATTTGAAATAAAAATGTTCATTAACAATATAATGGAAAATAAATTGTGGCATTTTCATACAAAGAAGTACTATGCAGCAACAAAAATGGGCAAAATCCTTTACATACAATAATATAGATTAATAATGTTGAATAAAATAATTCGGACATGATCATTTACACACTGAGTCAATTTATATAAAATTTATAATAGACAAAACCAGTCTATGGTTAGAAGTCAGGATAGGGAGACACTCGATAGAGGAGAGTGGGGGGAGTAGCTGAGAGGGTGCATGAGGAGGGCTTTTACAGGGACAGTGATGTCCTGTTCCCTGAACAGAGTTCTGCTTACACCAGGGAATTCACCTTGCATGTTTTATTAAATCTGGATCCTTTTTGGTATGTATTGTAGATCAATTAAATAGTTTATTTAAAAAAATATGGCAACCCTAGAGAAGCACATTGCCATTGTTCACTCACTTTTCAAGAATAACGTATTCATATCCCTCCCTTTTTTTACTTCAATGGTTTGTAATTTTTCTAAGTATTATGCTTATTTCAACTAAAGCGATTTAATATCAGAAAACAGTAAATCTGGAGTGTTTTTAATTTTCCTAATACTAGTTTTTATTGTGGTATCCACTTATAATTCTGTTCTTTAACTTTCCTAAACTGATTGTATGAAATGACTTTTAGCCTTCTCGTAATTCTGGACTTATTCATTATACAATATATGGTACAAAAACCTTAAGTACTTCCTTGTCTCTAAAGTAGTTATATTTGAACATTTATATACTGACATCCATATTACTTTATTAAGAATTATTTTTTCTCCTTTACCTTACAGTTACGACACTATATTGAGTTGTTTATAAAATTATATGTGGCAGGTTATATTATTCATGAATTAATTTTAATTTTAGAATAACAGATGGGGTGTTATAATCTGTTACTCAAAGCAGGTTTTGGGTCTGAGTAGGGTTGAGAACCCTTGATCCAGAGAATAGAAATCCTCCTGGATCTCTACTCTGGAGAAGAGAGGCAGAGGGGAGGGAAATACACTTTCTAAATCCTACTTTCTAGACTTTCTTAAAGCCAACCTCCCTCATCTGGGTAGAGGAATGAACAAAGTCTTTGAAGTCCCTCAGAACTGGCTTTCAGTAAGGGATGTATGTCATTTACTAGCTACATGACCTGATGAAAACTATTTAAACTACCTAAGCCTTGCTTTATCTATAAAATGGCACTGATCATTTCTTTCCTCCTAGGGCTGCCATGAGAATTTGGGAGCTAACACAGGCACAAATCCTGCACGGTGAGTGACTAACCTACAGTTGGCATTTAACAAATGTTAGTGCACTTCCAATCTAGCACCTCCATGCCCAGGGCTGCAGGGCTGCAGCTGGCTCCCCATACCCTCGCCCAGGATCAGGGCCCTTATGGAACCCTGTGCGCCTTCCACTTCTTTCCAGCTAGACTCTACTACTGAAAGGATACATTTTCATACGTGTGCTGGAGTCCAAGAACATGATTACCATGATAAAAGTACCAAAGGTATTGCTGGTTAATCTATACTATGCTTTTGTTACCATCCAGCTTCCCAGGTAGATCATATGGCAAGGACTTGGAGGATTTCCGCGAAGCTCTGGACATGAACCGTCCCTGAGAGGAACTTCTGGTGAACCTGGATGTCTCATATATTATCTCCATGATTCACCACTCCCATATGTGGACTTTAACCAGAATGTGAAGGATGCAGCTAACATTGGCTGCTAAGCAACAGCCCCACCCTGGAAGTCCCTCTTTAAGTCATTGTGACATTGCTTTCAGCAAGGAAGCATTATGGCATAAAGGGAGCCAGAAAGGCCCAATTTTGAGAATTAGCTCTACTGATTACCAACTACATGATCCTGGGCAAATTACTTATCCTCACAAGGCCTCAATTTTGTCACCCCGTAACTCGACGACAATATTCCCCACGTAGGCGATAACTTGTGTAAAGTGCCTTGTCCAGTGCTTGGAATACTCAGCTTGTATAATTCCTATCTCACTTCCTGCCCTCATTCATCTATTCGTTCAAAAACTACCAATTAAAGTCCCATAAAATGCCAGGCACTGTTCTAGACAGTGAGAATATAGCAGTGAACAGAAATCCTTGTCCTCCTGGAGGTTACTTCTAGTGGAAGAAGTAGACAATAAAAAAGGAAAATACATAAAATGAATAGTATGTTAGGTAGTGATGAGTGTCAAGGAAAAACACAGGAAGAAGAGTAGGGATAGGAGGAAGGGGGTTTCAATCTTAGGTTGAGTGGTGGGAAAATCCTCACTGAGAAGGTGACTTCCAGGAAAGTCCTGATGGAAGCGAGGGAGTCACACGGAAATCTAGGGAAAGCAGGTTCTTACTTATGCAAAGGCCCTGAGGCAGTTATGTGCAGGGACTACTTGAGAAACAGCAAGGAGGTGACATAGTTGAAATGGAGTGAGTGAGAATTCTAGTGAGGTCAGAGTGATCATGGGGGCTAGCTCATGCCCACCTTCTTCTTGCACATGGTAGGTACACAGTAAACATTTGTTTGAATGAATAATTACTATGTAAAAGGAGAAGGAAAATAGGGGGCACTATTTTTTTAGGCTGCAGTAATTTCTGCATTCTAGAAATGGTGGCAGAATTAATCTTTGTGGGAAAATAGTGGCATTGTTAAAGGTGTTAGTTTGGGAAACCATTGTGATCTAGCCACTGGCCGCTGTGTTGTTTAATGATGCTGTTGCTCGAAGCCAACAGCTGACTTCATGTCCCTTTGTCGTCAAGTCCAGAGCCCCACATCCTCGTGTCCTCCCTCAATGCTATTTGCCTTAGTAGTGACCTAAATAGAAAATTCCTTCCAAAAGAGCTTCCTGTGCTCTGTTTTACAACAGACTTCATTATTTGAGTAGAAATGTAATGACTTTCATAACAATATGTAGTTTTACCGACTCTTGCCTTTGCCTGCTCACTGAGGACACAAGTCCCCCACTTCTAGGTCTGCTATCTCCAGCGCATGTCACATAAGTGCTCAAGTGTTAATTTATTAGCTAAAATCACCGAGAATGCTATTGTTCATATTTTTTTTTTTTACCACTATTCTGTCCCCAACTCATCAATGTTGTGACAGGGGTGACATCACCGTCCTGTGGCATCCCAGCTCACTTACAACAAAACCCAAACCTCTAATCAGGTTTTGACACCTTGTCGAAACCCTGCCTGTTTCTTCCCTCCCCCCACCTCAGGGCCACACCGACCTTCGTTTATCTAACGTGCCATGTTCATTTCCACCTGCGGGACTTTGCACTTGCTGTACCCTCTGTTTGAAACGCACTTTCCCCAGATCTCAAAACAGCCGGCTCTTTTTGACTGTCAGGACCCACCTCATACGGGACCTCCCCGAGTGGCCTTCCTGGACTACCCAAACTAAAGTCGTCCCTCCCTGGCCACTCTCTGTCACCATTTTCACTTTCCTCGTTTCCTCATTGGCTTATTTACTATTTAGCGCTTCCACCAGCAAAATATGGTCCCCGTGGGAGTAGAGTCTTTGTCTTATTTACCACCATGTTTTTAGGACCGAGAACATCACCTGCCACATAATAATCAGTAAGTGTAGTGAGTTCGTGAATGATGTTACCCAGAGAGCTATGTGTACCTCATCACTGTCACAGTGCTGTCATCTCCCATGAGAACACTGTGGTCTGTGTCAAGGGAGGCAGTAAAGTATATTAATAGTAGATGCGACTGAGCTCTGGGGCCGCCTGCCTGGCTTTGGATCTGGCTCTGCAACTAACTAGCTGTGTGACGCGGAAGGTTAGCTAATTCCTCTGTGCTTCTGTTTCCTGGAGTTAATGTTATCCATCTCATAAGGTTGCTGGGAAAGACAAATAATAGCATACGTGTAAAACACTTAGAGCAGTTTGACACATACTAAGCATGCCAGAAAAAAAATGAGCCATTATATTCTTATTACATTAGTTAGGCTTTTCTTATTTGCAAGTAAAAGAAAAACTTGAGCCAGCATAAGCAGCAAAGAAGAATTCATTATATAGAGGATTTATTATGTATGTATCACAGGGATGTTTCAGAGAACCCGAAGGCAGACAGAAATGCAGCTGGCCTCAGGAAGGAGCTATAATCGAGAGTTGGAAAGCTGTCCATTGGTAAGTGCTCTCTCTCTGCCTTGCATCCTGACTTTCCTCTGTAGCTCTGCTTCTTGCTCTGAACCCAGGGCAACTTTTCCTTCTCCTCAATCCCTCACTACAGCTCCTGAGCTCACATATTACAGACCCAGCCACTCTCAGAGACTGACGGGCAGTTTCTTTTTGTCAGTTGCACATTTTGAGGCGTGACGATCTGATTGGCCCTCTTGGGTCAGATGTTGACCTCTGTCACAGCCAAGCCAGGGGAGGGGATGATGCGTACAAGCCCAGCAGCTGGTGGCCACCAGCATGTTTCAGTGATGGGAGCAGTCTCCTGAGAAAGAGAGCCTGCTGGCCATGGGCTGGGTAGACACCCTATGCAGAGGCCACTGCACAGCTCCTCCCCAGGCCGCCAGGCCAGGAGGCGCTGGACCAGTTCTGGGTCTTCAGCAGAAGTGCAGGGAACACCCCAGCCTCCCACCCCTTAATAAGTCAAGCTGCACTGACTGTGCCCCCCGGCGCATGGAACCCTTCAGCTCCTTCCAAAAGACTGTCATGGGCTGCAGACCTGTCCTCTTCATATCCTTAGCCCCCCGCTGCACCAAACATTCAGACATTCCCTCCATATGGCCTCCAACCTTCACGCAGACGAACGCAGGCAGGTCGAAGGCTGTTGGCTCCCCTCTTCCTCACACACTCTGCTGCCACTCGACCCGCATGCAGGGCCTAGAAAAGATTTTCATCCAAATCACTTAAGACTAAGGACACTCATGTGTTTTACTGCTGATTTTATTGCAGAACGTTAGGTAGGAGCACGATGTCCTAGCCACGGGAGACTGTTCAGAACTCAGGTCAAGCTTATGCCCAGCTGCAGCAATCACAGTTGGTGTCGAAGACAAGCCCAGCCTGGCAGTTCTGCTGGCACGTCACTCCATTCTGGCAGTGCCAGAAGGCATTTCTGTTATTTGCCACAGGGTAGAGGCCATTGGCTTTGCCAGCACAGAGTCCACCGCCCCCTGAGCTGCCTCCAGAGCTGCTGCTCCGCTGCCGCTGCCACTGCCGCTGCCACTGCTGGGAGTAGCAGTCATTGACTCAATGGGCTGAGCGGGGGCCGTGCAACCTGAAACACACAGCACAAAGAGCAGACTAGTGGGCCTAGTAGAGGCTCCAGGCTTCCCCTAGAGGTGAAGAGAACTGGGCGGAGGGGTGGAGGTGTGGAGGTGGGTGCAGTTAGCTCTGGGTCTCTGCAGCTGAGGAGCTCAGAAGGTAACACCATACTCAGGAATTAGGAAAAGCTAACCATATCAAGCCAGCCTGGCTTTCAGTTTTAAAAAGGTCATTCTTCCCTTATGAAGTCTAAATCATCTGAAAAATATTTACTAAGCACCCAGTATGTGCAAGACACTTCTATAGGATCTGGATATAAGTGGTGAACAAACTCTAATAGAAAATCTGGAAACAGTTTAGGGAATTGATACATCCCCTGAATTACAGATGCCAGATATGTGAGCATTGGTGAGGGTTTCTTGTTAAATCTCCCCAGGTGGGTTGAGAGAGACTTTGAGTAAGGGATTCATAGAGAAGTAGATGCCTATACTGAAGGTCAGCATAATTTCTTGAGGCTCCTCCGCACCTTTAAGACTTAGCAGACCTGGAAAACCCACCCAGGTAGGTGTGGTTTTTCCATAAGAGCATACAATTCCTGACATGGAAGTTCAGGGGTGGGAGAAGGATGCAGCACTTGTCTCTCACCTGGGCAAGAGCAGTGAGGTGAACTAGGAAGAGGCTCCCTAGGCAGTGGGGGTGGGCAGGTATCAGGGCTGCCGTTGGAGTTGGAGAAAGAGTGTTTTTACACCTGGGCATCCCGCTGTTGACACTCACTTGTATTCTGCAGGCCGAGGGCATTCCTCAGGGTGGAGAGCAGGGGGAGCTTGCCCTGGTTGCAGAAAGTGCCAGTAAAGTCATCCAGACCAAGGGCCCAGACCATGGCACCTCCAAAGTTGTTCTGCTTAAGCCACTGAGCCTGTTTAAAGAGAGAGGACAACAGGGGTCATTTGATTTCCTGGACTCAGGAACCTCAGCACTTATGAGGCGCTGAGCTTACCTTGATATCAAAGCTCTTGACATTGTCATAGCCAACCCACTCAACGCCCCAATAGGCATAGGGCACATCCTGAGGGACATCCCACACCTGAGTGGCTCCATTTTTCAGGAAGGTGCAGATCTTTAAAATATCAAGAGATTCAAATCTTTTAAATATTACTTCCATGAAAGAAAAAACATGCTTATCTCTGATTTTTTTTTCTTTTGTGTCTCCAGTTGGGGTTTTCCTCAATTTTCTAGTTACAGGTTTTTATTTGCAGTAGAAAAGATCAAGTTGCTTTCCAAGTACTCATATGTTGTCCCTACTCTTAGTGCTTAATTTGGGGAAGCCACAGTGATATGAGAAGTATATTTATTTTATTCCCTATGTGCTAATATAAATGACCTTAAAAATGTCTGTTGCTTGGAGGGATATTATGAATTATTAAATACTCTTCATTTGGATTAAGTAGATGAATATGTTCTTTAAACACTTTAAGCAGTTGGAGTGACCTTGTTTAAAGCAGGAAGGTAATAGGCAGAACGATCATTCAAGAATTCAGCAAATTCTAGCCCTGAGCCTAGAATTCACAGAGCATTGTACAGCTACCTACGGAACTACCTACCTCGTAGTAGGCCCAGAACCCAGACTGCCTGGTGTAGGGCCCAGCAGGACCAGCACCAGAGGTAGGGGCATCAATTCCATGGTTGGAGGGGTTGCTCAGGATGACAGTGTGTCCATAGGCAGGGAATCCAACGATGAGCTTCTCGGCTGGGGCCCCATTGTCCTTCCAGTAGTTCATGGCATAAGCCTGCAATGGCAGCACATTAGCCACAGGCCCCAAGAGGGTGATAACCCAGTGTTTAGTTATGTCAGTCCCCTGTTCTAACAGGTAAAATTGTGTGATGTTAATCACAGAGGGATTAGTGTTCTTCTTCAAAACATTTTGGTGAAGTTGTAGTTAATGATACTTGATCAGTACTTAAAAGGAAAGTCGAAGTTGTCTAACTGAGACATTAGCAGATTGATGTCTATTTTGTGCCCGAGTCCCCACATGATTTACATCATCATCTCTGGTCTGCATTTGCATTTGTGCAGGGACTCACCACATTGAGGTAGGCATTGCTGCCAGTGTCAGTTGAATATTTGTAGAGGGGGCTGTTCTCTCCCATGTAGCCCTCCCAGGTGTCATGGAGGTCATAGGTCATGACACGAATGTAGTCCAGGTACCTGAGGTGGAGTAAAGAATTCAAAATCATTTCTTGGCCGGGCGCGGTGGCTCACACCTGTAATCCTAACACTCTGGGAGGCCAAGGCGGGAGGATCTTTTGAGCTCAGGAGTTCAAAACCAGCCTGAGCAAGAGCGAGAC